>CAEGAE010058470.1:0-27677 GCA_903067095.1 Girardinus metallicus
AAAAAAATTGTATGCATGTGTGATATTTTAGTAGTGTGTATGCGCAATTTTAATATTTTGTGTGTGTGTATTCGTTTCAGTAGTGTGTGAAGGACAAAACATAGTTTTTGTCCTAAATGGCCCCTCATAGATGAGTACAAGGTGCCTAAATATCTCGTATTGCTCCTCCCCTGTTCTTACATTGGTCGCCTGCCCCCACCACCCCAAGCCCCCCACTCCAGACGACATTTCTCATATTCTCAAACAGGTCTGGGACAAGGTGAGAGTTCATCTATTAAACTGGCTGAAGATGAAAACATAAACAAAAAACAGTTTTTATAAGTGTATTTGTGAGCCTGCCTCTTTATTATTAAATTCAATATAATTTCAGATTTTTGTATAACTTTTCTTCTGGTTAACTTAAAAGTGAGCTATTATTGTTACAGGTTAGTTTTGTAAACTACAAAAAAGTAACTAGTAAAGAAGCTCAAATATGAAAAATTGGACTGATTGATATCTGATAGTAACAGCTGTATTATGCCACATTTACTTATATTTTATTTTCTAATTTTTTTTAACCGATTACTTGACTAATCTTAAGAATAATCGATAGATTACTCGATTACTAAAATATTCATTTACAACAGCCCTAATTCAGTCTAATTCTATGCTTTGTGCATAGACTTGTGCGACATCGTGCTCTATTATTTATTTTACATCGTATTTAGAATTCCTAATTGCATTTTCAGAACAATTTAAAAGGTTTTCTGCATATTTTTCTTTAATGTTTGACCAAGGTAGTCAACATATTGCCAGCATGTATTTCACAGTGGCTGTTATACTCCTAATTTCACTGATTTAACAAATTAAAATTGGGTTGTTTTTATATGTATGACCAAGCTGGTGGAGCTGTTGAAATATTTAAGTGTGCTGTACTTGTGCAGAGTTATCAAATTTGTAATTTGCTACATTTATGTCCATGTTTTTGTTTTTTATAAAGCGATGTTTTTACAAACTTCTGTTCTGTGTCACATCGGTATCGACTGATGCTAAACCTCAAACATCTGTGTCGGTATCGAAAGTGAAAAAAGTGGATCTGTGCATCCCTAATTTATACAACCAAAAATATTTTCAAACGGCATAATTTGTCTAAGTAAGGTTGTGTTTGTAAACGAAGGAGCCAGTGGAGAAGCGGTTTGAAAGCCATACATTTTTTAAATCTCAGGACATAGGCCCATTTCTATCTACATTTGTTATTGTTTATGTTCTCTGTCAAATACGGACTGGAACCCCAAAGATCCAGGCAGAGTTATGACGCTCTTCTGTCGTGCATGGCGGTGCAACACATGCTGTGCAGATAGTGACACATTTTTCTTGTTTTCATCTCTGTCGTCTTGAACTTGAATTTTGTTGCGATCTCCTCTTCAATTAAACACATTCTCCTCTTTTCATAGGGATTTCTGCAAAGCCAGACTCCTTCTGTGCTTGTTCTAATGTATTTAATTGTTCAATACTCTGCACTAAAAGAAAGAGCTAATCAATTTAATTAACCATTAATTCTAATTAAAATGGGGGAGATAATGGAAAGTAATTCACTTTTAAGATTTAGGCAAGTCAGCAGCACTTTGTAAATACCACCACCAAAAAAAAAAAAATGCGCTGATGTAAAAAGCTGTTTGACTTCATTAAATCTGAGCCTTTGCTAACTCCTAAAGGATCCTCTGGTGTCGGTAGGAAACCTAATTCATTAAGTTTGTTGGACTTTTCTAGACAGACAGTTGAGGACCTTTCCTGGGTCTGTTCTTTGTCCTTCACCTCCCCCCACTCTTTTTTTCTTCCTCTCATCTCTGTACTGTGTGTAATTGTAGGAGCTTGTATTCAGAGCGTATGAGAGGATGAGTGAAGGTTGACAAGAAATTCAATAATGACGGCTTACATTTCATAAAATGAGCTCTTTTGGGCTGAGCTGAGTGTGTTTCCACATCATGTGTCATTTTGGTGTAAATCGTTTTTTTCCCTCCGAGTTAAGATATATTGTGTAGGAGGTCGTCTACGTCTAGACAGGCTCTTCTCTTTGATTTCAGAATCTGGTGAACACATCAAGACTGCTGTGACCTGCCTCCCTGTATAAATTGTATTGCGCTTTTATTTCTTTTTTTTTAACAGAAGTTAAAATGCTCAAGTCCCATTTTCTGTAAGATGGGACACATTTTCATAAATTTCAGCGCTATTTTGGAGCAGTGTATTAACTTTTACGGTTGCTTGTTCATTTTTCCTTTGATTTTTGCACGGCTTAGTCCGCTGAAGGGTTCGTAGCCTCAGTGGTTTGTCCAAATATATGCTGGGCCTCTTTTTAATTTAGTGGCCTTGGTTTGGCATTCTCAGGCAGAATGTAGCACAGAGCCTAAGCCAGATGAACTCAAATCTTTGAGCATTAACTTCTTTCTTTTTTTTTTCTTCTCTAAGCTTGTGAATTCCTTCCCTATGGGGTTTTTAAAGTTGCTTTCAGAGACAACCTGGTCTCACTCGCTGTCAAAATTATCTATTCAGATTGACGTCTTAACTTTTTGAACTGTGTATAGCTGTACAGTTTGTGATCTGTGAAATGTTAAAACCTGCATACGTTTATCTCTTAGACTGTAACATTTGTCTGTGGTCCCACCTTTAAAGCTGTAGATGTTATGTTTGAATCAAGAGCATGTCTGTCCTCTTTCCCCATCTCTTCAGTTTGAGGTGTGGCATAACTGCTGGGAGCTGTGTTTTGACTATTAAAAGGGCAACAGTGAACCCTATTCATGCAAACTACGTCTGGCCCTGAATCTCTGCAAGAATCGGTCTGAATATCGCACGGTGGCTTATGAAAACTGCTTGATGCTTCGTACTGGTGTACTATGTTGGCGAGATTGCAACATAGCTGATAAACCTTGGTTAAACTTCAGTTCTAGACCCTTCATTTGTTTCAAATGCTTATTAAAATGCTGACATCACCCTAGTCTAACCTTTTATTCAAAATGCATTTTATTGCCGTATTTCACACGCCACAGTGTGCCGCATGTGCTGCTAAAGTCTGTCAGTTCCTTTTTTTTTGACTCCGTTTTGCTGCTCTTTCCAGCTTTGGTGGTTAAACAAACCAGTTTATTAGCTGCAGGCTAACTGCATGTCGTCATGCAAAGTCACATTCTAGTCTGAGTTTTGTTGTTGTCAGCTGACTGGATAGGGTTTTTCATTTACTGTATAGCTATACAGTAGCTATATGAATCTATCATGACAGTTTATTTGTGTATGTAGAAATAATAAGCAGATTATCATCGCTTCAGTGACCATCTATTTGCGTTGGTCCTGAATTTTAGCAAAGCAGCAAAGATCACAGTTTGATATAAAACCACAATCATTTAATTAACTTTTAAGGCTTATAGTGCAGCAATGGATTTCAGTAGCCAGACCTGCTGAAGTGACCATTAATATTAAAACAATTGGCAGGATAAGTCTGCATGAGCTTAATCTCTACAGCTTGGTTTATATGATGAGAAGCAGCATACATTCTTGGAAAATGTATTTGATATGACTTAAGCTGAATATTTTATGATATTGAATGATTTTCAGTGTGATTTAGTGAGAAGTGGATGACGAGTGGCCTCCTCTAACTTCTGTTACGTTAGCAGTAGATGGGACTTGGCAGAACTCCTAAATTATCTACAAGCTCGACTTGGCTAAGGAGGACGTTCTTTGGACTAGCTTGTCTTTTATGTTCTATTTCTTGTCAGAACACTTGATCGAGATCCTGATCAAGGTATTTCTGAATCCTTTATTAAATTCAACTTCCCATACAAAATGAATCCTGATTGACATTCCCAATAACATGCATTTTTAAATCAAGTGTTTTTTAAAAGAGAAGGCTTAGAGAAGTGCATTCAGTGATTCCTGGACTCGTCTGTAGAATAACGGAAAATTTGTCCAACTGCATGTTTAGTTTGTTTAACTTTGGCACAAATAATGGCCCACGTATATCATCATGTAATCCCAGCCTTCACTTATATGTCTGCATGCAGTTACTTTGTGTTTGCTTTGAAGCGGAATTGGTGGCAGTAATGATGTGGCGCTGGTTCCCATATACTAAAATGGAACCATTTCAGAGTAATAAGGGGAAACGTCAAGCCGGGTTCTTGTTTTGCTGAGCAAATAATGAATGCCTGGAATATAAACTAAATCTCTTCATGTTGATTTCATTGATAATTTATATTCAGCCAAATGAATGCGTTTGCATTCAGTAGACTGTTTACGTCTAGCGACTACCACTGCCTTCTCGGGAGTGAGTGTGTAACTAAAACATAAAGAAATGAAATCACGCTGCAGCGTGGGCAACAAAGCAAGACTAAAATTAGCTGCCAGCTTTTTTTGAACATGGTTAAAATTGACCAATTATCTCTTTTTGTCTCTTTGGTTGTCAATTTGAGAACATCTGTGTGAAATGTCACCATCTGTTTGACGTAGTTTAAAGTTACAGTCTCTGTTTGGATCCATTCATGCCAGTCAGGGTGCTAGCTAAATGCAGAACCATGCGACTTGAGGCTGAGCATTAAAGGCCAAATTTTTTTTTTTATTTTTGCCTTCATAGGTTTATTAAAATGTGTCATGGAAACGATAAAACGTCTATTTAGAGAATACTAGCAGCCTTGACTTAAATAGACTGTGATTGTGTGAACTTTTCCAGCCAGTGTGAAGCGGAGCCCTTGGGTGATGGATTGAATTTGGAGAGGTCAGGCTTCCCCAGCCCACCTGCCACAACCACTCCACTCATTGTGCCTCAGGGCAGTGTTGTAAAACACATTTTCTAGCTAATAGATAACATAGAAATACAAAAGAAACTAGATACTAATGACCAGCTTCCTCCACCTCCTCGTGTAAAAGATCAGGTGCCCATCTGCCTGTTGGTTTCTCCAAGGCTGCCCTTCTTTTTACGTTTTTGTAGTAATATGAATCAGCTTTAAGTTTGAAAGTGAGAAACCTTTATCATATCGAATGATCTTATGAGAAATTTTAATTTGCCATTAAAGTAGAAAGTTTGTTGATTTTAGTTTTTTTTTTTGTTTTTTTGTTTTTTCTTTGTGACTTGATGCTATAAAACGGTGATGAGGGTAGTGCAATTATTTATTTAAATTAATTTAGTCAGTTTTTTGGCAGCTGGTGTGTTCGTATAGCTTTACCAGCTTACCCACCTCTTCTTGGAAGCGCTAGTTGGATTTCCTGTAAAGGCCAGAAGTGATGACGGCTGGCTTCCTAAGCCCTTTTTATAGTCCTGTTGATTTGCATTGATTCACTTCACGGGGACGCAGCGAGGTCTTGTGTTCGATGACTTACCTGCGTTTGAATATGCACGAGAAAAAGCAGAAGGATGTTTCTTCCCTTTGCTGGTTGGGAAATAACCTCTTTGATCTCCTAATCGCTGCAGTCTTTTTGCAGTCTGCAGTGGTCATGAGGGCTTTGCTGGTGTGTGCTCGCGTGTGTTTGTGTGTGTACATTTACTGTATTATGTGCAAGAGGCTCTCTAGCATGGGGAGAATAAACCCATCTCCTCGTTTCTATGGTAACTCTCAATGTCTGCAGAATGGGTGTGATTCAAGCTTTCAGGGATCAGGCGTGCACACACACATACACTCTCATGGAGTAGTTGTACAATTAGTCCCCTGTTAAAGCGTTGCCGCTAGCGGAAGTTGTGCCTGGGTGGAGGGATGGAAAGGTGGTGGAGTTTGTTACGGAGGGCGAACTGGGCCAATAGAAACACAGCCACTTTGTAACCTTCCCACCCATCTGCATTTAAAATAATAAATAACAATTGGATGCACACCACCATGTCTACTGAATTTAACATTAAACACAGCATGGCCCTTGCTTTATGCTTTTTGAATATTTGTGTATATGACTGGATGTTCAAAATGAGAATCTCTTAATAATTCAGGTGTAGTTTGCCTGGGTTGTTTTTGTTGAAGAAAAAGAATGCCCGATCAGAATGGGACGGAGGATAATCAATGAGGTTTTCGTTGTAATGCAAAACATACCTGCAGAGATGGTCTGATCAAGATGCTGCTTTCATATCATCCACAGCTATTTTTCCTCACTTTCTGTAGACGAGCAGAATTTCCTCAGACAATAAATTTCCCCAAGCTAGCTTGTTCCCATGCACACACGGGGTTGTGAATCAGCCCTTTAACCAGGACTTCATTTAATCAGTCTGTGTAAACATCTCTGTGGGATGGAAGAGGATCCAGTGTTGAAAATCCTTGAATGATGCAGGAATCAATAATACAGCAACGTTGTGTCAGGGTGGAGGGGGGATGGGGTTGGACGGACAGATGGATGTGGAAAGAGATGGTAACGGCGGTCCTGCAGTACTGGAGTGACACGTGATGGGTTTAGCACCTCACAATTTTTCCATATTTCATCTTTATCTACATTTTCACATGCTTCTCTCCAACACAAAGCACTGGCTGTTCCACAGCCCCCCGGTGTGGCATTGACGGGATTAACTAGATAGAACATTGGAGAGACTGAAGTATTGACCGAGCCAAAGACGTCTCTGCAGTGACGGCCTCAGTAGAGCAGTACGCTTTCTTTTTAAAAGCCTTAGTGTTTCCTCACATGCCTGCCTCACAGTATTCCACATATTGCTACACCGTCCTCAGTGTGGTGGTTATTTCTACTTCTGTCATGTTTTATGTATGAAATATAAGTTATTGCTAGATAAGCCGAGATCTTTATTAAACGTCTCTGCTTTGGCTTTTTTTATCATACTAATCCTGACAGCATATTATCACCATCATCCAAGTCCAGACCGTTGGGTTTGTATCACTTTTAAGATGTAAAAAAAGAGGAGTTTCCTTTCACTTGATCTTATTGTTTTCTATCCATTAAAGTCAGGGCCCAGTAGTGTTGAGATTAACTTCTCCATAAGGCTGAATTATAATTTTTTACACATTTTACACTTTAGGTGTGACGCGAAAATCTTAGTTTAATGGCAGAACTTTGAGGTGTCGGCGCTGAATATTTTTCAGATAGAAAGTAAACATCAAATCAGTGTACCGCCTCTACTAATGAGGCCTATGAAATCATATTTAGAAAACGTTTAAAGATGTAAGTAAAAGTACCTGAGCTCTTTTCCAACACACCAATCTAATCAGCCTGCAGATCATTCAAACAAGTGATTGAGAAGCGAAATAAGAGCAGTAGAATTGGATGTAGGCATGGGCAGTATGAGGGATCTTGACCGTGCCACATAGGATATTACAAAATTACCTCAAATATTTAAAATAAAAATGTGTCATAGGTGTTATTCATAACAGAAAAGCATCAATTATTTCAAATTTAGCTGAACTGAATTGCTATTGGATTTTAAGGTTCATAGTTTTGGCTTATTGACTGTATATTAACACGTTAAAATTGTAAGCGTACATTCTGCAACGTGTGCAGCATGTTAATTGGTAGGTTGTCTTAAATAAAGAGAAAGTAAAGGGTTTAAGATAAGTGTTGTATCACGGTATGCTAAGGTAATGAGCGTCTGCTCTTTGTTTCAGGATTATCCAGCAGGCGTGTTCAAAAAGGATTTCTGATTTGGTGACAGATATGCATTTACTATTGCATGTTGTTACCAGCTGAAGTCTTGTGTATTTGGTTAGTGACAGAAAGCCCAGCTGTCTTCATATCATACTTTGCAAATATACAGAGAAGGGGGCAGGTGTGTGTGTTGTTGTGACAGCTGTTTGGAGATTGCGTGTTACTTCTCATGACAGATAGTTTTATTTTTGTGTTGGGTACAATGTTACGCAGTTAGGAATGGGAGACTTTTGCCTCAGACTTTTTCACTTTTGATTCAAATCTTTGATTGTTGATTTGTGCGTGTGGGTGTGCGAATGTGTGTGTGTCCAGCTGCTGTCATGACTTCATGGTCAGTTGGCTGTGAGACGCACCAAATGTCTCTCTGTGAAACATAAACTGTGACTGCCTGTCTTGTGGTGATTATCCTGTCGGAAGCTTGTGGAGTCGATCTGAGTTTTCACACCTGATGGTGGTTTGAGACTAGAGCTTCCAAATTTGAGTTATTATTGCCAGGATCATTGTTTTAATCACAGCTACATCTTTTCATCATCACAGCATTTGATGTGATTATGAATACTCCACATTAAGAGCTGCTGATGTGATTTCAATTGATGTCACGTTTGCTTGTAGGTCAAAAGTAAACAATGAAATGTTCAAGGTGGTTGACTGATTTTATCTTTAAAGAAGGCAGGTTTGAATACAGCGCTTGTTTTTTGTTAGTAGTTTAGTTAGTTTGGTTTATTTTATAATAAAAATCTTTTTTTTTTTTTTGAGTTTATGTTGGAAAACTTTGTGTCTGACCATTGGCAATGCAGAATGCTGATTTTTATATATCTTACATGAACATGCAAGTAAAGATTTGACGATATCATCTTATCAATCAGCTTTCTAGCAGAATATTAGAGGAACGTTTGGAATGCATATTTTTCAGGGGCAACTTTTCGTCACTACATGGATGATGGCGTGCAAAATGTTCAGATTGTGTTAGAAGCGTCACAATCATAATCCATGTTCCCTAAATCATTCAGAACTCCTAATAAGTAACAATTTACTTATCTGGTTTATGTCTTCATTTGGATGACCTTTTAGCAGCAGCAGATAATGAACAAAATCAATAAAGATCTAAAAAAAACAACAACAAAAAAAACAAAAGACAAAGCATATATTTTTATAAGAATTTTTGTAAAGTTTAACTTTTTAATTTATAATGTTTGTCTCACAAGCTTGATCTAAATTTAGTTTTTAACCGTTTTTTGTTTCTTTCTGCCACAGGAGAGTCTCCAGCAGTTGGTGATGATGCCTTTGCCAAACGTTCTGGTTCTGGGCCGAAACCCACTCTCTGGTGAGTCAAGTTTTTATTGACGGCACGATGACAGGATTTCACAGGTAAACTGTCTGAATAATGAATAACAGGCTTTATTTGAGTACTCCAAGGCAGTTCTCTGGTTGAGCAGTGCAGGTAGTGAGCGTAGTAGCAGTGCAAAATGAAGACATGACACTTTTGCATAGCTTTTGTCTATTCATTAAAATAAAGCCACAGACTTGCTTTCAATAATCTGGTACTTTGATGTTTTCTTCTTTGCCAGAGGATTTAATTTTACAGTTACTTCTATCTCTGTCTCCATATGTTTCTTAATGAGTGGATAATTTAGAACTTATAAGTATAATTTACCACTTTATGTGGTGAATTATAGGACTAAAAAGAATGTGGGGGAAAAAGCTAATTTTGCTTTTGAGGTGATTGAACAGGGACAGTTTAATTGCTTGGCTTCAGGTTACCTTTGTCGGTTACTATGTACTTACTGCAGGGCTGCCACAGCAAGCCAAATCTGTGGAGCTCTTTGACCTGTAATGCTAAATTCATCCAATCAGTTTGTAGTACGCCTTTGACCCTCTAATTTAGTCACGCTATGTGTTCCGTCTGAGTGGCGTTAGGCAGCAGTGATGCTGTATCAAGTGCTCAGTGTCATGAAAACATGTTAAAACAGTTTGACCTACTCAGCCTTTCGGCTACCTGATATCTCAATATGAAACCTTTGAGGAGAACAAAAGTAAAAGCAGGTGGCTGTTGAAACTGATCATAAACAGAGTGTTAAAAGGTTTGCTAGATAAAAGGAGAACGCTGTGATTAAAATGTGTTCACCAGCCAGTACAACGTCAACAGAACGGTTCATTGACTTGGTGTTCATCAGTTCATCATCAGCCCTTCAAAACAGTGAGTTGTTCTATGCTCAATTCAGACTTGGATGAAAGATGTCTATGCCTCTTTAAAATGGCTTCTTAACCCTTGTCCTCCCTCGGCTTCCTTCGTCACACTTTCACCACGTCAGTCATTGGTCATTTGGGGTTTTCAACACTCTTTATTCGCCTCTTCAATTTTCACTCACTCCCACCAGCAACAAAAGTAAATATGTCAACAATGGAAGCTGCAGGTAATGCACTCGCTGATCATCTGCGTTGTGTTTTTGACTTCTTTTACAGCCGTTACGTTTCTGGATACCATTTCAAATAAACATCCAGGCAGTGTATCAAATGGATTTGAAGACATTTTGAAAATGACATGACTAATCAAACTCTGTCTCTTCCACCTGCTTTTTGAACAATTTGATTGCTTCAGTGTTGAGTCAGTAGTAGGAGCTGACAAATGTCATTTGTCCAAAAATCAATGAGGCGACGTACCTCATTGTTCATCCATGTGAGCTTACCGGTTATTTTTGGCTAGCTACTGAAGGCTATCTACTCTGCCACATCCCGCAGTCCTTAGTGACTAAGGATATGTGGCTCACGCTTGCATTGTATATCCAGTTGTGATGTCAGACCATGTTGACACCATAAAAAAACGACTATAGAGCCTCAGAAACTGGTATCGTTCGGGAGAGTCTCAATTATCTCTTCTCTAATTTGTACACTTTTTCTAAAAATGCTAGTTCAGAAGATGATGATATATTTTAAAGCTTTTCTATGTCCACCGAGTAGTCAAAGCCAGGCCAGTGCTCTGCGTGAAGCCTCTAGTGCAGTAGACGGGAGCAGACAGGAAGTATTAGATTCTTTAAAGACTTGCCTCTCCTTTACCTTTATCTTGTCAGATAATCGGTCAGGCCAGGAGCGAGCGAGGAGCGAGGGCTCGGTGACTGCCAGCTGAAAGTCATCGGCCATGTGGCTTTTATTATGCTCCCGTTTGAGGGGGCTGGGGGACAGTGCTGAACGTGTGTGAGCACATGCATGTGTGCGTTTGGTTGACGATTGGGGGAAGGGTGTCCTTTCCACAGTGAACAGTGGAAATGCACTGTATTACACCCTCCCACCCCCCAAGGCTCTGATTCTGAGCTAGCCTCGGCTGCCTTGCATAAACACACACGGTGAGACACACGCTCTCCTTTGCTTGCAAGTACCTTTTAGTCGGTGTGAGTACAGAACCCGTATGCGAGATTACGCTCTTTGTTACTGTAAATCCTGAAACTTAATTGGTTCAATTTCTTTTAAAATGTTCTTTCTTTTAAAAGACCTGACATCTTGAATACTTTTAATAAGCATTTAAAGGGTGGTTGTTGTTGTTGTTGTTGTATATATGCCTGGGCTGTAGCTGGCATCTTTCTCTTGTTTTCTTTCAAAAAACACATTAGAAATCAACAATTCTAGGTTTTCAGAAATCATTTGATAAAAGAAAGAAAACTGTTAAGGTGACAACTGAATATTTTGAGGTCTTAATCATTCTCACGTGTCTCTTTAACCCAGAATAGACAAGGCAGAAGTCTCTCCAATAAACAATGGAATTTGAGGACATTTGCATTGCTGTCTATGGCAACCGTTGACTTTGATCATTGTATCTCATCTTCTATAGCACAAATGCCCTAAATAATCCAAAACTAAAATTAGTCACTGTTTTTTTTTTTTTCTCTCTCTCTGGGATGAAATGAATATTAGCCTGGAAATAATTGTGTCATCACTAGTGAAGAGGATGGCGTATTCCCAATGACTATCTGTCATGGCTGAGGAAACGGTGCTGTAGCAATAAACTGCACATGCCCACAAACACTTCTTTTCTTTTCCTTCTCATCCTCCCTTCCTGCATCCTCACAAACTGATTAACAATGGCATTGCAGAGTGAGGGGTGAGTCACTGTCCTTTTGACCTCTGTTTTCCTGCCAAGAGGATCAAAACGGGGCGGAAGGACAGGAGGTAAAAACGAAGACTTAGTCCAGGTGGCGACATTGAAGGAACAGCTCATATGTAACGATGTTATGGGAAGGAAGGAAGGATGGACGGACGGGTGGGTGGGTGGATGTGTGCTGCAGAGAATACATGGACGAAATGAATGTATGAGCAGCAGCGGAAGAGGTATGCAGACCAGACGAGGTGTGAAGTGAGACAACGGAGCCTCCTTTAAGCCTTCAGCTTGTGCTGCTGGAGGGAGATTTCTTTTTTCAGCCTTGCCTCTCTGACTCCCTGCTGCTGTTCTCTCACTTTATTTATCTTTGTCTTTTTTTTTTTTAAAGCACATGATGCTTTTCCTCCTCCTGTCTCCGTTTGCTTTTATCTCGCCTTTTTCCTGCTTCTCTCTCTTGTTCCTCCTTTCAAACCCCATAAATTATTTATCCAGCGGGGTTCCTTATCTCTCCTGAGTAGCTCCAGTAGATATGCTGGTCTAAATCCCTTCACTGACTATAATAAGTTTTTATGGTTTTTTAATAGAGGGTTTATAAGCTGTATAGGCTTGGGAAGTTTTACTTATTGCTTCTCTGCCCAAATCTGCACAAATTCTATTTCATATGGAACATATTTTATATCGTGCCATAAATAAGGTACTGGTGTGTAATTGGCTTTACACATTTACTTAAAATATTTGGAAACTAACTAGTTTTACAAGCTATACACTTTGTGTTTATCATCAATATATGTTGAGTTCAAGTTTGAGCTGCGTAACTACTCCAGATTTTGAGCTAATCCCAGATTCCTTTGATTTGGTTAAATAGAAAAGTGCCAACTTTTCACATGGTAACAATTATTTAGCTGCTTTTAAAGGAGCATTACTTTAAGTTCTTTCTTCAGCTATGGTTTTTTATAACACAAAACAAATATAAATAATCAGGAAAAAGTAAAATGAAGACAACTTTGAAGCATTTGGACAAAGATAAATGCGCCAAAATCATGTTTCCTTAATTGTATTTTGAACCGGATGGAAAAAAACGCTCCATGTACACATGGAATTAATTATCAAATGACCAAATCTGTTTTTTTTTTTTTTGTTTTTTTTTTATTACTATCCAACCAAACACAATTTCAGTTTTTCTTTTCTGGTATTTGTTTGGAATATGCCAAAACTTTAACACAAACCTGCCTCACAAAGAATAGCGTGAATATACATGAACCGATCAGTATCCGTCATGCTTCCTGTTGTCGAGCAGCAACCCTGTGCTTCCCATGTCAGCTCTGGCTGATGCACCTCATCTCCATGTTGTGCAGATAAACTTGCTGCGAGCATGCCTGGAGGCACAAACGATCCATCCTTTTACAAACGATAAGTGAAAAGAGACAAAGATGAGAAATTACTCGGAAGAATTGTGTGCTCCGGTGAATTTTCGTCTCTTGATTCAGTTTTATTACAGTAAACGACAAAAGACAATAATTGTCAACCGATTTCTGTCAGATTTATTGTCTTAAGACATTTTAGGAGAAAGTTGTGCTCCTCTAGACGAAATGCATTTTGTTTACATTAGCATGCGTTGATTAAAACATGAGCAGGTGAAATAAAAATGTCCCTAAACTTGCTACAGAAAAGGAATTTATCTGTTAAAAATCAGCAAAAATATTTCTCATCTCAGAGCTTGTTGTTATTCGTAAAGCATAAAATCTCAAAAACGTTTAATCTCAAGGCACTAAATTAAAAAACTTCAACTCATGTTGAGGATATAACTGTTCCCATAGGTTCACAAAGCTTCTTGCAGTCAAGTAAGCATTTGGCTATATGACATTTTTTCATTCATATTTTTAGTCTGCATTAGAAATTATTGTAAAAGACTGTAAAAAAAACCTTGAGTGAGAAATTTCCATGCCTTCACTTACTGTGTCATATCCACATCCACAATCCCAACTGGAGTATGCAGATGTCCTCATTTGACCCTTAAAATTCCTAAATATTAATTGCCTTTGGGCTCAGGTTCTCCCGTCATGAAGCTGTTGTGTCTGATCTAAGCTAGAAAGCTTTCCTCAGAATTACAGAGAAGCCAAACAATGCATTTCTTGATGGACAGAATTAAGCAAATTACAGCTATTCTTTTACAGACATTCCCACTTCTTTATCTCAGTGGAAGTTAAAAGCAAAATGAAATGCAGATGGAGGATAAATGCCGTGAGATTGGATTACCAACTACTTCCTCATGTTGTGACTGTTGTATTTAGAGACAGATTTCTTTCAATCATTTTGTTTGACCATTTTTAGGTAAAAAATTACATTTTATACTATCCCTCTTGAGTGCATGTAGCTATGTTGTCAATAAGGCCATTGGTTTGGGTTGAATTATTGATTCAGAGGTAATTAGTGTATTCTGTAAATTACATGGATAAGATCTTGAAGAAACAGCTGAGAGTGTCAATATTATTCTGCTGTCCAGGATTACCTTTTTTTTTTTTTCTCCCCAGTGGCTAGTAATCCTAATTTTAAGAACTACAAATACAATATAGACCCTATATACCTCTTTCCTATTTTTGCCTGGCCCAGTGCTGATGAGTGGCCTAATAAACCCAGAAGCAAGCAGGCCACCCTGCACGGAGAACTTGCTGTCACTAAGCTGGATTTATTGTCATTAGAGCCGGAACTGCATTGGCACTCAGTGCTCCATTCGTCACATCATGACTTGGCTTATCACATAACACACACACATGCACACGCATGCACAGCAATTCAAACAGAGGAAGCATGTGGTGGCTTTTACAGCTACAGACACATAAATTACTAATTACTCACTGTATACCACTAAATCACTCTCACGCACACAAGTTTGTGTTTCTACCTCCCCGTATTAGGACGTGGTATTCACTTCCATTTATTTTAGTAACTGCTTTCATGTGTAACCTAACAATTACTCTTAACCATTCATAGGTCTAAAAAAAAGTAGGATCCACCCCATTAGAACCAACCTTTGGTCCCCATTAGGCCCTTTGGTCTTCAGATAGTTTGTGCACAAGGAAGTGTCTGAAAGGGGCAACATAACGGAGCACACAAGCACTGACTCAAACTGTTATTCTATTCCAGGGTGTCCACATCCTTAATGTTTTTAATCCATGTATCTAAAATTAAGACCTTAAATGTTTTAAATTCATTTTTTTAAAAGGTTAGTCTTTATTATGTTAAAAGGTTTTAAATTTTGTTATTATTTAATCTAATATATTCTATGTATCTTTTTCTCACTGGATTTTTCTGTCAGGCAAAAGTCTGAGTCAAACTCTGTCTTTGTCACATTCTGTGACTATGGTTGAGTCTGCTGGTAGCTAGCTGCTAGTACCCTTGCTAGCTAGCTCGCTAACTGTTTAGCTAGCTTTTTTTTTTTGTCTATCATGACTAAGAGCAAATTCATTGCTAGTTAGCTGGATGAAGTTCATAAATTTTTGTTGAATATGAGATATAGGTCATAAATCCTATTGTTAGTGGTCTTAAAATGGAGAAACCTGCAGAAACACTAAATCGGTACACACACAAAACACCACCTGCTTTGCTGTTGTGCAGCTCCAAATCCCCAGATGAGCTCAGGCCTGAGTAGGCAGACAGCTGTTTGTAGGTTGCAGCGGTTTCTGACAATATGTCCCGACATGTGGAGGAGAGCTGGGCGTTTATCCGGCCAGCCAGCTACTCTATGGAAAACCTTGTGGCTCTGTGTCTGGAGGGAAGGATTTATAGAGGGGGAAATTGTAACAAGCCTGGAATTTAGCTAATTGGAATTCGATGTGGGAAAGATGGGGAGCTTGATTCTGTCTTTATAGGCAGAGGTCCAACTAGGATCTTCTAAATCTAGATTTTAACTGAAGTATGTTGCATTTTTTTCACACGAGTGAGCATACATCTGTTTAGGAAAAATAAGCCTTAAAATTGATCCGTAACTGGAACTAAGAAATTGTTGGGGTTTCTTGTGGGAAAACACTTGATTTTTTTTTAGCATACATTTGGTATTTTTTCGCCATGTAGAGGAAATATGTATATAAGTTTATATTTGCTGCTAAATGTTAGCAATGCAAGCTGGGGATGGATTTCACTTCTTTTGATGCATTCAAATTGATATTTTACAAAAACTATTGCTGGTAAATAGTTTATAATTGCAACTTTCACTGCATTCCATTATGTGTGGCGGCCATATTGGATAAGTCACCTGAGGATGCACATTGAACTCTGACTGGGAAAAAAAGGTTTTAGTCACTATTAGGTGATTTCTGAAGGTAAGTGGTTGTACTGCATGCTACACTTTTTAGATTATTCCTAAAAGCAGATGTATATATATATATTTTTTTCTTGTACTTCAAAATTAGACAGTACTCTTGTTTTGTCAATTAAATAAAATTACAGAAAAATATATTGAAGTTTGAGGTTGTAACGTGACCAGAGGTGAGGAGTATTTTACAAAACTTTGTACCTTTTAATGGAAATTTCAGATTTACTACATGTAGTTTTATATGTGGAGATGTAACGGTTTTTTTTTGTTTGTTTTTTTGTTTTTACCTTTGTACCAATATTTCACTTTTTTTTTTTTTTTTTAGAACAAGGTCTGGAGGAGATGAGGAAAATGTTGCTGCTGCTTTTAGGATGTGCTGTTCAGGTAAGAGCACACGTAGTCTGCTTGAAGGCTGTCAACATTTCTAACTTTTCATTTAACTTCCTTGTCATTTACAAACCAATTCAGACATGTGTTGGTGAATTTCTTACCAAGCCTTTCTTACCAACAGTTGACCTTTCACCAGCTTTTTAATTGTCTTGATGTTTCAACACTTCAGCTGCAGCTAAAATTGTCCCTGAATGAACTTTGGATCCTCATCCTGTAGAGCCAACTTCTCATTGTTTGTGACTTGTTTTACATCATTATTATAATATTTTTTGTACCTCAGATTTTGGTGTGACTTTGTGCTCTTCAAACACTCCACTTTCCAACTTATATAACGCCTTAATATAAACCCAGTTTCTGCTTTTTCTGCTGGAAATCGGACAAACGCCTAACACTTTTCTATTTACAGTGTGAGAAGAAGGAAGAATACATCGAACGTATCCAGACTCTGGATTTTGACACCAAAGCTGCAATAGCATCTCACATTCAAGAGGTGTTTTCTCTCTTTGGTCAACAACAAGCTGTAGTAACATTTTAGTGGCATAGTGACTACTTACTTACATGCTAGTACAATGAAGTCGGATTAATCACCTTTGTCCTGGTTTCAGGTGACCCATAACCAGGAGAATGTGGTGGACCTGCAGTGGTTGGAGAGTGGAGAAATGCCCCCTGAGGATTTGGACAGCCTGTCGAGAAATCTGGCTTTCCACCTCAAACGTCTGGTGGATGAAAGGGACACACAGCTGGAGGTAATGGTGTGATTTATTAAGCCCATTTATCTTGTTCCGTGTTTTTACAAGAAGATACGCGACTGAAGCTTTTTCTAGTATGGCCATGTGGAAACTTTTCCTTTTTTGTTGTTGCCACAAAAGAGCAGCCTCAGGAAGGAAGGGCTGAGACTGTTAACTGTCATTTGGTGTGTGTGCATGTGTGTGTTGTGACTACACGCAGCATTAAATGTGTTTCCAAGCCATGGGGTGCAGATTCCTATTGCTGATAGCAGATTTTGTGTGTGGGTGCATGCGAGGGGTTCTAATAGCCTCCAGATTATCATAGAATCGTCCAGCCGCTTTCAATTAAAATCCCATTTCCTGTTGAGGGTAGTAGATTAAAATAGGCTTTTTGTGGGACCTCTATGTAACTTTTCAAACTATGCCTGCCAGTGACTTCCCAAATATTAAAACTCATTTTTAAGTCTGCTGTGTTCCCTTTCTTTCTTGAATTGCAGTGTAGCACAGCTTCACCTGTCCACTTTTTCTTTCCGTCCTTCCTGCATTCAGACGATTGTGGAGCTCACCCAGGAGAGAGACTGTGTGCAGCTCTCTCCCCTGGCTCCCATTTCCTCCCAGTCTCCTGGTGACTCTCCCAGCATGAGGAGGACTGAGAGTCGACAGCACCTCTCGGTGGAGTTGGCCGATGCCAAGGCCAAAATCAGACGCCTTCGACAGGAACTGTGAGTGCCGTTGTCCTCCTATCAGCTTGATCAGCAATTATTTAAATGGGGCGTGTTAATAGACTTTTGGTAGTGGAGACAAATAGGTTCCAGAGCTTAATGCGATTTTTATTTAGATATTAGGAGGCTACTTAATGTAAATGTATATATGGTCATCTTTTGCCAAAAGGGATTTTTTTTTTGTTTGCCTAAATCATTTTTTGGCAATAAAAAGGGGGTAATTTTGAAGCAACGGTGGCACAGTGTTGCACAAACAGCTTTTTCTTAGATTTTGCTCTCAACAGATTTCTCAATCATTTTTAAGCTTGTGCTCCTGCTGCAGTCATTATGGGAAAACGTTCCATCTTTTTCACATATACATATGCAAACCAAAAACAAAATAACTTTGCAAAACTGCCATGATATTTTCCGTCTCTTTCTCCATGTACCAAAGTAAAATACAAAGCAGACTTATGAATACAAATAGGGTTTTTTTGTCCATAATTTGAAACAGGCCTCTAGTCTTGGCGAAATCCTCATCATTGTCTCTCTGTATTTAGCAAGACTGTGTATTTTGTTTCCTTTTTCCAAACAAAGCTGTGTGTTTTTATGTGTGTGTGTGAGAGCAGAATGAAAGGCTAAATTAAGGCCATTGTAATTCAGATATGCGCAGGTCAGTCTGTTTGGTCAAAGGAAGGGGGTGAACAATTTTACTCGAAACGACCCAAAACAAGTTTATCTGCATTAACAGGCGACTTATCGACATTGTTACCATTTATTTCACTTGCTTTAAATTCAAATACAAAACTGCAACCATCAAGATGAGTTAATATTTTGGTTCATTGTTTTTGTTTTTTTTACTTTAAAGCTGTGGCATCTGTAATGGAAAGTTGTTGTAACATGAAGTGCATAAGGAAAAAAAAAACTCAATTTATAGAATCTGGTCATTTGACTGCTCTTTCGTCTCTTTAGCCAAGAAAAAGTATGATTGTCAAACATTTTATGTAGCTAAATTAGATTTTATTTACTATAATAAATACGCTTATCGACCTCGGTCAGTTCCAGGCAGTGGCAATGTGTTTTTAATCTACCAAATGGTCAAAATCTCACAGCTGCAATTGATGATGTAGCTTTAAATGCGAAAGCCTCATCTTGCACAGATGCAGCTTGTTTTCAGAAAGCGGAGGAAACTGTGCCAGCTGAATCCGTAATGTGACGGCCAAGCTAATCTTCCATGCAGCAGTTGACAGGTGCTTGTAATTTTCAAGAAACGGATTGTGTGAAAACGAGGCAAAACTAATAGGTTTTTAAAAAATCGAAGGGGGTGACTTCCCGTGCCTCGATTGTTTAACTTCCCAGATAACTGTTGGAGGAAACAGAAGGTGAATGAGTGGAGAGAAAACAATGAGAGAGAGAGAGAGAACAGGATTCCTTTTCTTATTGAGATGCGCTAGGAGACTCCAGAGAGCTGTAATCAAATGGGCCATCAGATGTTCGGCGGACCAGTTTCATGCAAACACATGCACAGACTGAGCAGCATCTCAGGAATGCAGTCGTTTTTTTCCCAGCGCGATGTGACACATTCTCTCCCGTGAGCTGAGCCTGGAGAACTCACACACACACCCTTACACATTTTGTGCCTTTGTATCTTCACAGGGATTTTGCATGGTCTTCCATTATTTCTATTATTATTTTATTGTTTTTGTTCTGTAGCCCTTCACTGATCCTAAACCTACCCTAAAGTCTATGCCTAACCCAAAAACAGCACTTCTTCTGGGCTTTTACAAAGTGAGAAATGCTAAAACTCACACTCAAAGTGCCGTATTTCACTTCTGTTCACACATTTAGCCTACTGGTGTTGAGGTAGAAAAAAAACACGCTGCGGTTTTTGAAGAATTAAAAATACAGAATTCACCTTGTGAACTCCTTTTCCTTGTCAGGTCAGACTTGTTTCTTTCTCTGAGTAAAGGAGGATGAAGGCTTGTTGCCTCAGGGGAATATTTGCTGCATGTTCAGCATGATTGTAGTCACAGGAGGTTTTCAGGTGCTTGGGCTAGTTCTGCTTTTCTTTGGGGTGTTTGAGAAATGAGACAACAGAAAACACAATCTCTCACTTCTATAAGCACACTCTTTAGGCTGGTTTGGCGTTCACTGGTGTTTGTCCTTCAACATAGGACTTGCCAATACTTCACAGTACTTGATGTACAGTGGGATATTACTGTTTTTTTTAAAGTATTATTTCTTTGTACTTGTGTAAATATATTTCAAATCTGTGCTAATGTGGAACATTTAGGTTTAAAACTAACAATTTTAAAAAGCAGCATGAAAGCAAAATATAAAGACCCCCATCTATTACTAAAGTATGCTTTTTTGGGGGGACATTAAAGTTTCTCTTTCAGCTACACTGACAACATAGAAAAAGAGACAGACGGAAGCAAAGGTTTACCTCAGCGTTTTTCAAAAGGAAATAAATGACTCACCTGAAGTGACCTTAGCCCAACTTACACATCACTGATACTGAGAAAAATCAGACACAGTGCAATTCCTCACTGTCTGTGTTATTTAACAAGCCATACATACCATGTTAGCATTGATAGCCTTTATGAACGACCATACATGGTGGTGTGTCAAGAGGATGTCTCCCTACGGGTGATGCGTTCAATAACAAGTTGCGTGTTGTGTTATGTAGATACCAAAACAACTTCAGAGTATGCTTTTTTTTTTTTTTTTTCTTCTTCTTTATGTCGACAATTATACAGCTTTTATGTTTTTTAGCGTGGGATTATTCTTGTACAAAGATTTTAATGGACTAAATCACACCAAGTCTCCCCTCAGTTCTACACTAACCACTTTTTTGAATTGCTTGAACATATTGATAAAATCATGTTTTCAAAAATTCTTTGCAAAAAACAAAAACCTAAAAAACTTTTGTTTATCTGAATTAAGTCACTGAAAACAAAGCAAGCCATGGCTTTAAACCAGCCCTACCAAACCAGGATTTTATCTGCTTTTATCTCTGCTTTTATGACATGTTGGATTTCCCCCCCCCCTTTTTTTTTGCGCTTTTATAATCTGTATGCTTTGAATCAGATGTGTGTTGTTGTGAGTTAAAAACAAATGATTAGTCATAGCACCACTTCTGTTGTGACAAATCATCCCCATTTCCTCACACATCACAAAAATGTTTGTGCAGATATTGTTTACTGTAACTTTTCTATGCAACTACTCAAAGGCTGTTGTTATAAAATACAGCTTTAAAGTACTGATTGAGAATAAGCACAAAATGTATATCCTAACTGGATGTCTTCATAATTACCTCCTTTAAGAAAAAAAAATAAATAGAAAACACATGGCACATTATGTTTTTGTTGCATTTCTCATGTGCTATTTCTGTACTCTGCTTTTGTTTATGCTGGTTCTCCTTTGCAGGGAGGAAAAAAGCGAGCAGCTTCTGGACACCAGGCAGGAGCTGGAGAACATGGAGGTGGAGCTGAAGAGAATCCAGCAGGAGGTAAAGTTACCAGTCATAGCTCTATGCCGCGTGGTCTACAAATATTCGAATGACCTCACTTCCCCTCCACCTGGTTTTCTCTTCCTTAGCGCTCGGTTTCTAAATTGATGCCAGGGTGTAATCATCTAGCAAGTGACTTAGCTCATTAGAGGGTGCTCAGACTATTTTTAGTCTGGCTGCAGATTCCCCGGGCTTTTGATGTAATTGTTTACCAAAACAAAAACAGCAGCTTGGGGCATTGTGGAGAAATGCGAGTACATATGCTTTTTGTCATAACTGATTGTGTGCTGAAGCTATTCTGTTCACTGGTGTTTTTTGTTCTCAAATACTCCACAAATTATATATTATAAACACATTAAAGCTATTGTTTCAGTATGTTTGATTTCCTGTTTGTGCGATTGAAGCACTTCATTGAACTTTTCTACTTTTGTTTATGCTTCATAAACACGCTTGTGTACTCCTGCAGAGCTACCAGCTGCTGTCCGACGCTCGCTCGGCTCGGGCCTACCGCGATGAGCTGGATGCACTCCGAGAAAAAGCCATACGTGTCGACAAACTGGAGAGCGAGCTCTGCCGGTACAAGGAGAGACTTCATGACATTGACTTCTACAAGGCCAGAGTCGAGGTAAACGGCTGCAAGAACGGAGTAAAGACTATTTTAACTTTTAAGGGGCAGTAAAAAAAAATTGACACGTTCAGCATCTTTCAGCCTGTGTCATATTCATCCGTCCTTATGTCGATTTATTCACGTCAACCGTCTCATCAGTCTGCCTAACCATCAATCTGTCCATCTACCAGTCTGTTCCATATTTATGAAATGGTGAATCCGCTGTACCATCCGTCTTTGTCTGTCGATCCGTATTTCCATCTATTCATCCAATCTGATTTCTGTACAAATCTTAGCCTTAAGTTTCTTGTCAACTTTTGTATTCATTTTTCAAAATCATCTTGAAAGTATTGAGAGTAATGGAGTTCATGCCGTTTGACCACGCAGTTCATTTGGATACAAATAACAGCTTTTTATTTCTTAATTTATATTAAATATACATTTAAATATACATTGGCCCTAAAAGTTGGGCTTAGGTCTTTTGCATGCTGCTGCAACTGCAGTTTTCTGCTCTGTTAGACTTATCTTCTTTGTTTTTTTTGTTTTGTTTTTGTAGGAGCTAAAGGAGGACAACCAGATTTTGCTAGAAACAAAGACGATGTTGGAGGAGCAGCTGGATTCCACAAGGACGCGGTCCGACAAGCTACACCTTCTGGAGAAAGAGAACCTCCAGCTCAAGTCCAAGATGCATGATCTGGAGATGGTATATTCGTGTTTTCTGGGTGTAATCTGGGACCGAAATTGCAGTAGCAACATGTATAACAACAACATTTGTTGAACTTAATCTGATCTCCAGGAGCGGGACCTTGACCGGAAGCGAATGGAGGAGCTGCTGGAGGAGAATCTCGTATTGGAGATGGCCCAGAAACAGAGCATGGACGAGTCGCTGCACCTGGGCTGGGAGCTGGAGCGATTATCAAAGACACCAGAGCTGACTGATGGTGAGGAAAAAAAGGCAATGATATCTGGAACTAAAATAATCATTAGTGACAACCCTACTATTTACCAGATTGTTGATTATTCTGAAGATTAATCGATTATTCTGATGATTAATTTACTGTTCCAACAATTAATCGATTATTCCAACGATTAATCGAATAGGAAAATGGCACATTCTGCTGATTTTTCATTTAACCACTGAAGCCTTTTTGTACAATATTAGAGGTACATTAAGACATGAAAATAAGCATTTTAAATAAACTTATGAATTTAACATCAGCCTTTTCTGCTTGACGTTGACATTGTTGCAGTGTAGGGCTGATCTGTTGTATTTCTAATTAACTGATCAAAATTATTTTTCTCTTTTTCCACAGGATTTATCTGTACATTTGTTCTGCCCAAAATTCTAATTTTCTTTTCAGCTGGTTCAAAGGTTTATATGTTATATGCTTTCATATATACATAGTGCGGTCTTTCAGTAACTTACTTTTTTTGGAGTCTCTATGGTAGTTAATGATTAAACAATTAAATCAGTTGACGATTAATTCAATAATTGGTTATTCACAATTAATCCGATTAATCGTTTTAACCCTAGTAAACCCTACTAGAGCACATAAAGAATGAGAAAATAAAGAATAACGCATTCACTTAAAAAGTTAAGCTGCTAACAGACACTTAAGACTTCACTCTACTGGAAGCTACAGACAGGTGATAGACCAGGCCTTGGTCTTTGGCCCTTAATCCTGGCATCGTCCCTCCAGGCTCTGTCTGTATGTGCCAGCCTCCACAGGGTTTTCTTTCCACTTGGTTAAGACCTGTGCTGTAATTAATATTCAGTGACTCCTGAAAGATAAGCTGTGGGGTTGGATAATAAGAGCTGTTAATAGGTTTAGCAAGCCCAGGATCTGGATAAAGACTCAGTGAAGGTGGATGTTTGTCAAAGCGTGCTTTAGTGGAATTACAGCTTCTAAGATTTAATCTGAGTTACTGATATTTAGTGATAATAAGGCAATAGACGTGATGCATCTTGTATTTTGCCAAGACATTGATGTTCTGTCTTTATTTTAGCCCCGCCAAAGTCTTTGGGCGAGGAGGTGAATGAGCTGACCTCCAGTCGCCTGTTAAAGCTGGAGAAAGAAAATCAAGCTCTGCTGAAGAAGGTGGAGGAACTCAAAGGGACAGCCAGTCAGGACAACGCAGCTAAACTGACCAAAGCCAACCAAGAAAACCAGAAACTTAACCAGAAAGTAAGTCTTAATTTCCTTGATTCTAAAAAAAAAAAAAAAAAGGCTCTTTTTGGGATTTGTGATTTTTTTTTTTATTTCTAGAACATCTTTAATTCTCTCTTCTTCAGCAGCAAAACCAGCATGCTACTCCAGCACACCCTCCATAATGTACATGCCTCCTCTTGGTTGTAGACCTTTAGACCACAGTGACAGAGAAAGTAAAACTGGGCAAGGATAAAGAGGGGCGGATAGGAGGATGAAAGCAAAGCTGTAAATCCACACACAGTTTTACTGCCTTTTCTCTTTGCCTTTAACTCTGGAACATCCTGTGCTAAAAGACGTTTCGCAGCTATTCTGAAAATAGCTGCAAAACTATTTCACCTTGTGGAATTTCTAAGTGACTTTAAAAACTTAGATGCGTTTGAATTTGAAAGCAGCTGTTGGGAAACTCACAAATAAGCATATTTCAGTGTTTCAATGTGAATTTAATTCATACAGAATCTGGTATTATTTTAAACTATTTGTATCGCAATCATTTTATGGTTAAAAATGACATATGAATACTTTTTCTGTGCTTAAGATTTAGTGCCAACTAAAAACATTTTGAAGGAACATGTTGAAACAAAAATTCAAGATTTGTTTCAACAGATTAAAGTTATTTGAAATTACTTTTGTATTATGATTTATACAATGCAGGTAAAAACTCTCTTATTTATTGCAGTTGGAGAGACTGGAAAATGAACTAATGGTGGACAGGGAGTCGCTCCGTAGTGCCGAGTCACTGAGTACGGACCTGATGAAGGAAAAGGCTTTGTTGGAGAAGACTCTGGAGACACTCAGGGAAAACTCAGAGAGACAGGTGGGCACTCCAACACACACTGCTATTCATGAGCCATTGTTTGGAATAGTCTGATTGTTATCTGTTAAAAATGTGACACATCTAGCTGATTAAAGAGTGACTTCAAGGCTTTTTAGCTCTAATCTCATGCAGGATTCACCTTAATTCAGAAAGCTAACGTTTGTACTGGACTGTCATTTAACACATTAGGGAAAAAAGAACACCAAATAGATTTGACATAAACACTTTTTTTTCCTATAAAATTTTCGCTAACTGTTCCAAGACATCCCACAAAAACATGCCAAATAAATACATTTCACTGATTTGTTTCTGAAAACGGTTAATTTTCAGCCGTTTGCAATTGGATCAACAAGCTGAATGCTTCATTCAGTACCGATTTCTTTCAGTCTGCAGCTTATATGCAGTTGCTCGCTGTGTGTAGCCAGGACTTTGCAGTTGTCAGACCCAAATCTGACACCTTTAATTAGTTTCACCTTCTGATTTGTTAAATCCAGCTTTGATGAACTTCAGAGGCGAAAGCAAACAGAACACCACACTCGCAGATTATCTGCCTCTATCGGCTTTGTTGCAAACATAATGAGATGTAACTAATGCTGTGCTATTCCAGTACGCACGCCGCGGATTTATCCTAATTTTTTGTGTTTGTCGTGTTTATTCTGCTGGTGCCTTGTACTGTTCCTATCCCACTAAGGACATAAATCACAATTAAATCGAAGCTCCTTTTCGTTTTCTCCAGATGAAGGGTCTAGAGCAGGAGAACAAGCACCTGAGCCAAACAATTTCCTCGCTGCGTCAACGCTGCCAGGTTGGAGCCGAGGCCCGCGTGAAAGACGTGGAGAAGGAGAACAGAGTTCTTCACGAGTCGATCTGTGAGACGACAGGCAAACTGAATAAGTTGGAGTTTGAAAGGAAGCAGCTACGTGAGTAACCAGCTGGATGAACATTTTTGGGTTTAAATCTTTTCTGAGAATAATATTTAGTTCTTTTTCCTTCATTTTAACAGGAGTTTTGAGTGTTTTTGGAATATATATATATATTTTTTTTTTTAAATGCAGGAAAGGAGCTTGAATTGATGAAGGAGAAAGGTGAGAGAGCAGAAGAGTTGGAGATTCGGCTGCAGAAGCTGGAAAGAGAAAATGAAAGCCTGCAGAAGAAAGTTGCCACTCTTGGAATTACCTGTGAGAAGGTCTGGTCCATCTCCCCACATATTGCTATATTACCTTGGTTTGCATACGTTTTAATTTTTTTTTTTTTAATCTATACATTTTCACATGGGTTGTGGAATATTTGTGTACTTTACTAATGATTTGATTTGTTTAACAATCTCAACACAATTGATGTAGATTCTCAAAGTTGGGCTTCTTGTGGAGTCCAGACAAAAAAATGGAGTTTGACTTAATGATTGTTCAGGGATAGAAAAAGAAAAAAGTATGGAAAGTTTATTTCATAGCCGTATCTGACGATGTCACTTGCAGATGATCTTTTTTTCTATTCATTTGGTGTTTGCATCTTTTGTGTTTTTAAAGTCTGATCTTAACAGAAATATATGCAGTAATTTCACAGGGAACCTTTGCCTATACAGCTTTAAAATGGGACATAAAATGTCAGTTGAAACCATGTGAACTTGTCAAATTTCTTTTGGAATAAAGACATAAAAAATGTCATCCCGCTAGATTAGAAATAATGCATTTGCTTCAGACTTGCATCTCCCAATTTCGCACACCTCTTTCTTACAGGTTTCTTCTTTGGAGAAGGAGAACTCTGAGTTGGAGGCGGACGGCCGCCGTCTAAAGAAGAAACTGGACGCTCTGAAAAATATGGCTTTCCAGTTAGAGGCGCTGGAAAAAGAGAACGGCCAGCTGGAACAGGAGAACCTGGAGCTCCGGCGCTCAACCGAGACGCTCCGGTCAGCAGGGGCAAAGGCCGCTCAGCTGGAAGCCGAGAACAGGGAGCTGGAGAGCGAGAGGACCCAGCTGAAGCGCAGCTTGGAACTGCTTAAAGCCTCGTCTAAGAAGACAGAAAGATTAGAGGTATGAACACACATCCAGGAGGTGCTCCTGGACTGTGATAAAACCGTGTTTAGGATCAGGAATTGCCTGGTTTGAGGCATCAAGATAAACCAAAGTTTATGGTTTTAAAACATCCAACATTTCCTCTGAAACTTTTCTGGATGTTTAAGTTCTTTCTAGTAAAATGTCAGAGAAAAAGGTGGTGGAAGTTTCCTCTGGCTGTTTGAAGCACAGTTCCTGCACAGTGGTGGTCTCTCTTTCACTATTCTGCTGCTTGTAATTTAAAGATCATGTCAGCTGGCTTTCTTGGTTTGGAAAATAAGCAAAACCCTATCAACACCATTTTCTCGTTGATTGCCTGGTGTTGGTCTGGGGGAATCATATCAGCGCTTCAACTAACAATTACTTTAGTTATAAATAAAGCTATTGATTATTTTGACGATTAATAAAATCTTTAAAAAATTGGCACATTGTGCAGATTTTTCTTTTAAGCCTTTTTTTATATTAGAAATATATATAAAAAAAATGCAAATAAACAATACAATTTCTTTGTTAAATATCAAAATAATTTATTGCCTAAAATGCTATAATGGCATAACGCCTGTTCTTTTGTAGCAAACACTGCATCTCCATCTAAAAAAAACTTCTAACATCAAAATGTGAAAAGCTCAGCGCTTTCTGCTCGATTTTTATATATATATATATATATATATATATA
>CAEGAE010058471.1:0-54515 GCA_903067095.1 Girardinus metallicus
GTTAAGTGCCTTGCCCAAGGGCACATCGACATGGGCAGGAGGAAGCTGGAATTGAACCTACAACCTTCCGATCACAAGACAACTACTCTTCCCACAGAGCCACAGTCGCCCATGTCTCCACATTTAGTACCACATAATTGCACAATTGTTGGGCAGGTGAATAAATTGTCATTGGGTCATTCAAACTGCCATGAAGCAGTTGGATATGTGTTGCACGTGGGTAGAAAATAAATTGGATTTGGGCCGCATTTGCCTGCTCTGTGTTCATAGTCTACATTAGAATTTGTGCGAATTTGTGTCATCCCTCTAAAACGCCATAAATCTGTCTGCAGTCAGCTTACCCACAGCATGGTCTATGGCTGTAATAAGTCACATGCTCTCTCATTTATTTGGCTCTGACACAAAAAAAAAAAGTTACATAATTACTAAGGCTTATTTCTCATAGTTTAGGGAAAGCCATTATTGATTTAGCTAGACACATCGGCAGATATTTTGTACAAAGGAAGGACAGAGAAAGTAAAGATGGCTGTGAAATAAGCATATATTCTTATCTGATTAATGCTCATAAACAACTCCTGTGGTTGCCATGGAGATCTGACTGTTGATTTCTTATGTAAGGACCTGTTTCTCCTCATTTCTTGACTTTGGGTTTTTGCTTTCTTTAAACTCCAGTTCTCCCTGTTAAAATTATCCAGGGACTTCTCACTTTTTCCTGGATATAAAAATGTTGTAGTAAAAGTTCCTTCCAAACATGTTTTTCTGTTTTTTTATGGTATTCAAATGTTTTTTTTTTATTTTTTTTTATGTCAAAGCGTTCTTTTGAAAATGATTGATCCCCTTTAGAAAACAACATAAACCCCAAATATAATTTATTCAGGTTTCAATATTTATACTTTCAATATTTATAGATTTTATGGCTCTAAAATTCCATATCAAGCTCCAGGCGAAGATAAGACCGCACTGATCAAAAGGATCTGCAGGGAAAGAGAGAGGGAGGCATGAAAAAGGTGAAGTGGCGCAGTGAGCTACATGCTTGAGTGGCCCCGGCATCGGAAATCATTTAATCTGCATCAAACAGTTTAGAGTCCCTACCAGCATCCTGATAGGCCAACAGAGCTGTTGCTAATCTCCATACACTAATCAGACCATACAGAGGGGGGAGCAGCACACTTTTCACATTCGGCATGAGTAGATCTAAATTGTTTCCATGTCCTCGCTTTGCACTTCAGCTTCTTGTCAACAATCTCATCTTTTTTTTTCTCCAAGAAGTTTGCTGTAAGAGATAGCTTCTCCTTTCCTGCCCATAGCATCAACATCAGATGAGGACTGACAGCAGGAGCAGTCTGTTTAAAAACAACGATAGCGCTTTTTGAAATGGAAGCTATGCAGATTGGGACTGTTGCAGCAAAATCAGATATTCCGTTTCCCACAGTTATCTATTTATATATCCCATCTGTATGTGGGGGGGGGGGGGGCAAATACACAGATGCAAAGTCAATATGACCCCCAACCTTGTCACTGCCTGAAATACACTCGGCGTGGAATTCTATCTGATATTTGTTGGGAGTCGAGCATGGATGCATTGAGAGGTTGCGGGGAGCTTGTAGAATTACCTCCCGTGTTTGCTTTCAGAGTATAAATCTAAGCGGGAGAAGGGAGGGACACTCTTCAGAGCACTGAGGTGGAACAGAGCCCATCATGGCAGCTTGAAAGTTAACTAGCTCAAAGAGACCACTTGCTATATTTCAGCAGCAGATGAAATGGAAGACTCTGCTCTGCACCTGTGAACACATTTCATTTGCTTTCCGTGTCGTCACCGTGAGGCTCGCCGGGACCTCTGGGGCTGGACTTCTCCGGCGACACCTCCCTGAGATGAGCTGTGTGTCTGTCTGGTGTCAGGGGGCGGGGGGTGAGTGGGTTGCACTGGAGCTGCCACTGACAGCCTGGTGTAAGGAAGATGAATCCTGGGCGCAAGAGCGTACCGCTCGGAGGTGTCGCAGCGCTCTGGTGCCGAGGCGCGGACGACTGGTAACATCATTCTTTCACCACCCTCAGTTTCTCCCTCCCCATCCCACCCACACTGCTCTCTCGCATTTCCTCTCTGATGACATGACGAATATGACTCCATCGCACGAAAACACTGAGGGCAGGCTGTAATAGGACAGAGAGCAAGTGAAACGGATAGACACCAGAGGGCAAAGGTGGAGTCTCAGCAGTGAGAGGAAACCAAATGGGAAAGTGGTGAACGGGACCAGGAGAAATGTTTAGATTGAAATAAAGCACATGGATCTGACGTGAAGGCGATGTGTCAAGGAAAGACATTGACCCAGAAAGCACGATGCCTGCGATGAGCCACCATGCTGTGGGAATGCTTTTCTTTAGCAAGCACCTGAAAATAATTCAGGATTTTTCTGGATAAAAATTAGGGATGTTTAATATATAGGCACTAACATCAGGATCGGATGATATTAGTCACTTTTTTAACATATTGGAATCAGTCTGAAAAACAAAAGCGATCCAGTTTTAACAACTGATAACCATTTCCATCTTGTTTCTGTTTGTTTCTGGAGGAGAAGGGGAGGAGGTCGGTCATGTGGTTCTTGTTTGGTCATGCGGCAGTGAGGGTGATGCAGCAAAGGATTGTGGGGATTTTAGCTGCATCAGAAATACAGTGGTGAAGTTAATGGTGTGGTTGTTTTTTCAAGGTGTTGAAAAACTATTGATATATATGCAATATATATCAAGTATCTGTTAAGTATCTATTTTTGGCCATAGCAACATATTAATATCAATACCAGCACACATTTTCATATTCGTAATAAATATCGAATTCGAGACAATATTTGAAAAGTGACGTTCTCAGACCCTAACACTCAGGATGTAAGAAATATCCCAAAGAGTGAGGACAAAAACAGTTCTAGATGTGCAAATATGGTAGTGACTTATTATTTAAAATGTACAAATTATAATCTGAGTTCCAGAAAAGCAATGCACACCACGTTATGTATTCGCATCATTTTCGTTCCACTTGACAATAACATGGCACGTTGTGTTGGTCTGTCACGTAAAATGCCATTTAAAAAAAACCAGAAAACTCCTCAAAATGCAGAGGAGTTTTGAGGATGTGAATATTTACCATCCAGTATTCACATCTGAGGGCTGTGAATACTTAGATGTGAATACTGGACGGTAAGTATTCACCGTCCAGTACCGTCCAGGGCTGTGAATACTTTGGTCAGACATTGTAATGTATTCTAGCTTGGAGGCATCAGGTTATTGTACACTTCCATTCCAAGTTTCCTTCTCGCTGAGCCACGCCGTTACAGCCTCTTGTCCCGGTTCTCCATTTTAACTTTTGATGTTTTTTACGGCGCCTCCGAGGCGGAACTTCTTGCCTCGGTCCAAGGTTGCCGTTGGTTACCTGTGATCAGCGAATGTCTGCTGGCAGAATAAGTAATATCTCTTCGGGGAGCCCTTCTCTTTATGCTCTGCTTGATACTGGTGTGGGTATTGATTTGGTTTGTAGGCTAGAATTTCTCCTGGGAGCTAATAAAAATAATTACAAAAAGATCATCAAAGGCCTGACCTTCTGTTGCACGCATGAATAAATATGTGACCAAGATAATAGAAAACACAGCCTAACTCTGTGTGTGGTCAGTGTAACCAGATATATAATTGGAGATGTTTTATCTTGAAATTAATGGAGAAATAAAGAGGTGTTTTTTTATTTTTTTTAAATCAGAAACTTAAGTGGAGTTTTGATCTACTTTCATGCTACTCTTTCTCTGAGTCATGAAAAGAATGCAAACAAGTTTGTGCACATTTAATGGAAAGTTGCATCCATTTCAGTGACGTGGACATAAGAAGACGTAAAAATAAATAAATAATAATAGGTTGGAAAAAAAAACTCATCACCTTCTGGTTCACCGACTGCTTACTGATTTTACTCCCTGTCTCCATTCTTTGTTTGTTTGTTCTCCATTTCCTGCTTTCCTCCAGGAGTGGATGACTGTAGCTTGAATGGTGGTGTTATTGCAGACGGGGCAGGGGGAAACACAGCCGTTTTTGATTGGAGCGTGTGCCCTGAGCCCCAGTGAAGTGCACTTGCCTCAGCTCAGAGAGCACTTGATTGCACAGCACCAATGATCGCATTAAAAGGGCAACAGAAAGCCCATTTACTGCAAAGAGAATGGGACGGGGGGGAGAGGGAGCCGGTAGGAAACAGAAAATTTACTTTGACTTTTGCGAGGAGCTAAGGTCTTGTAGAAGGTTTTGTATCTAGCTCTCCTGGACAGCAAATAGCCTATAGATACAGATTAACTTGTTGATGTTGAGATTTTTGCAGTGAAACAACCGGTAAGAAAGGAGGGGAACGTTAGGGTGATTGACAGCGCTAAGACACTCCTCCTGGCTCTGATTGGTTGTTTCGAGTTAGCGCTGGGAGAAGACAGAAGAGCTAATTTTTTTTCCACAGATTACCTGTCCCCTACCATGCTGTAACAATATAGTGTCAGTTTCAACAAATATGTAAAAATCTATATTTTTTAAAGCGTTAAGCCTTTGTAGAACAGTCGTATTAATACTCTATGTACTTGCTAGTTGACTTCTGGTGCTTTTTCTGGCACCTTTTTCGTCCCAGAAATTCTTCCCCTCTCCAATTGTGCACTGCTTTCCACATTCAGTGGAAGGTTTCACCACTGTATTTTCTAGCACAGGGATGTTTTTGACCTTTGCTGTCTCTACACCTGACTGTCCCCACTCAGCAAGGACACTGACCGTCCACGTAGGGCTCTCTGTTCACCCAGCTCTGCTTTTCCCTGGCAGTGGAAGGACAATAGCAGAGGCATCTGCTGTGTTCATGTCCACAGGAAAGACTGGAGCAGATGGAGACTCGAGGTTTACGTGATTAGAAGGCAGTAGATTGGAATACAAATTGGATTGAAAGAAATTAGACTGATATAAATCGAATGTAGTCACCGTGGTTTGCTCCTGTGCGTGCGCCTTGGCCTTAGTGGAAATTCCCCTGCGTGGTTTTGTGGATTGCAGCGGGGGGGAAGCACATGCTTCAATGAGATAAAAATAAATGTGCATTCGACACTACATCAAGGGAGAAGGGGGGTGTCCATCACTTTCCTTTATCTCGCTCTCCATTAATCAGCGCCGTGGTCCTAACTGCTGCCTTGTAGCTTGAGTCTCTCATTGCCACAACTCAAACTCACTCTGCACAAAATGTTAGTTACTAATTTTTGATTGAGTAAATGATTTATAGAAGCCTACTGCAATTTTTTTGTCTACTTCACTACCAACAACATCCAGTTTTCCACCTAATGCCAGTAAGATTAGATCATGAGCTGTGGGAACATGCTGTCACCAGCCACTCATGCACAAACCCCAGTCTGTAGCCCCATTTGGCAAAAGACACGAGGCCTGATCACTAATCAATGGCAGGGAAATGGAGGGAATTAGCTGAAATTAGGAAGAAGAGAGAACAGGCTACCTCCTGTTCAGGGGTCAATATGCTACTGTCTGATGGCTGATTCCTGTCGAGTGGTGGGCTTCTGGACTTTTGTGCAGAGATGTGTGTCGTTTGAATGCGTGTGTGTGTGTTTTGCTCAGGAGCTTTGACAGGCATTTTGAGCAGATATTTGTGCTTGTAAAATTTTAGTACAGAGATTTACAGTTGATTGCCATAGTGTGAAAATGTGTGCAAACGTAGCTGAACAAAGACCCGAACTTCCACAACTGCTTTGTTGAGTTTAGCTCAAGCCCAAGGAGAAAGATCTTTGTGGTACGTTAGGCTTAAGTATAACATGCATCGTCCTATTAACCCAGAGTAGGTCATAGTCATCAACTCGGCTCAATCAAACATTCAACAATTCTCTTGTTGACAATAAAGCTCAGCTCTCAACTTGATCCAAGTCCTGATTGGTTAGCGTGTGGCTGCCAGCAAAATCATAGTAAGTGATGGGACAATTTTATGTTGTTAAACGGAAAGACCTTTCCGTTAAATGTTGGAAAAGTTAGCTTGATTTGCTGTGCTTTGAAGTAGTTCTTCGATTGTTTGGTGCTGGATTAAACTGTTTGATTCTTGCGTGGCTTCCATGGCCTGTGTGATGTAAATGTGTGTGGCCCACAGCTCCTTATCTCTGGGGGTAAGACCTGGTCACAGACGCATACAGCGCCCAGACTTGGGGAGCATTATCTTAGCCACCAGACTCCGAGAGCTCAGTCACTACGACCCTAATGAAAAGGAGCGGCCATGGCTTTGAGCCACAGGGGATTAGCATTTGACATCAGTCTGAACTCTAACATGCATCCAAATAAAGAGAAAAAAAGAAGAACTTTGACATTCATATTTACATCAGCTTTGCAGGCTTTTCAACTGTAAGAACAGTATTATTTTGTCCACATAGGGGTCTAATTACTTGTAAGATTTCCCATTTTGGTTTGACTAGAGCAGATCTCTCTTGTGAAACACTAAATCTTCCATGCTTCAAGTTGTAGCTACAAACTAGTTTGCATATCCACATTACCAGAAAACCAGGATGCATTTGCTCAAAAATCGGCCCAGGTCTTTTGGTCAAATGCTGATGTTTTATTTGTTTTTAAATGGGGCTGCAATTATTTTAGTAATCAAGTAATCCATTGATTATTGTGACCATTAATAAAGTAATTGAATAAACGTTGTCCCGTTACGTAGTTTTTACTTAAGCTAGTAAAAGAATTAAAGAAAAAGTGCTAGTTAAACACATTTATGTTCTGTTTTTAACAAGAAAACATTTTATAGCCCAAAATGCAATATGATTCAAACATCACTTTTTAGTCTCAAACTTAAAGCATGAAAATTTTGTATAATATAGATATTTCTAGTCTATTTTCTTTTTTCCAAATTACTCTTCTTAGTCAGCAACTACCTTAAATGTAAGCAAAAATGTATTTCAGTGCACATGTATAACATCCCAGATTTGGTGCTAACAATCAGATAAAAGTCAACCTTTTGGAAAGGAAACAAAAACATCCCCTGTTAGGAGCCACAAGCGAAGTAGTAGATGTTCCAGATGAGGTTTTGGAATATTGAGGTCGTGAACTTTCTTTCTACTTCTATTTCTTTTCCATTTAGCTTAAAGTGATTCCACACTTTTGACACCTTTTGTCACTTTATTGGTGGTCCCTCACCATCTCCCTTCATAGTTGCTAATAGCACTTAGCATTTGTTAATAGCTCATTGATGGATGTGAGAGTGTTGTGCACAACAAATAATAATCTAGCCAGAACACAGTGCACTAAATAGCAAAGCATAATTCAACAAAGCCTTGAATCATTTGTTGAATTGTTGCAGACATAATTTAAACAAGTCTGTTTATCAAGAAAACTAACTATGAAGCCTCTAAGCTAACTTTAATTTCATTAGCAGAAAATTGTCCAAGTTTGTGACAGATGTTTTGGAAGATACATGTCGCCTATATAGACGTTCTTTTGAAATGTGAAACATTTTATCAATCAACTGTGCATAAGGCAGTAACAATGAATGTGCTGTAAGACTCTACTTCTGTTCTTGTTTTGTGAGCGCGACACACTCTTTTAGGAAATAGAAATATGTGTACTAATCCTGACAGTTAATTATTTTTTTGTTTTCTATTAGTTCTGTTTTATTACTAACAATTTCTGTTTACATTGTTGACAGTTTATGTTTGAAAATGGATTTAATAAGCCATAGGTATTGAATTCTTTTGACATAAAAATAGTCTCTCTTCTGTTATCAATTGCTGCTCTGTGTCTTTACCCTCAGGATCCCGTGTGCGCCAGGAGGACTCCCCGCCCCGGATTGTGGAGCACCCCTCTGACCTGATCGTATCCAAAGGGGAGCCCGCCACTCTCAACTGTAAAGCGGAGGGGCGGCCCACCCCGACAGTGGAGTGGTACAAAGATGGGGAGCGGGTGGAAATGGACAAAGACGACCCACGTTCGCACCGCATGCTGCTTCCGACCGGCTCGCTTTTCTTCCTGCGCATCGTTCACGGACGACGGAGCAAATCCGACGAGGGAGCCTACGTCTGCGTGGCCCGGAACTACCTGGGAGAAGCCGTCAGCCGTAATGCGTCCCTGGAAGTAGCATGTGAGTCGTGACATTGTCGCATCTTTTGTTTTTTAAAATTCTATTTATGCCGTGTCTTTGGCTGCCCAAAATAGGTCCAGATCCTGCTACAGTCAAAAAACTTGGATTTCCACTCAGCATTATGAAATTCTATAATTTGTTTGTAAACATCATTTGTATTAGGAAATTGCACTCCACTTACCATTGGGAATAAGAGGAAACAAATCAACATTTAATTTGAGGCAACTGTAATTACATTATTCTTAGAGTTGATTTCATTGTTCTCCTTTTGCCAACTCCGTAATGATTTCCTGAGGTCTCTAAAAGGTTCTTGTTAGCTGGGGTAATCACTTGTGGCGAATGAGTTTTTCAGCCGTGAATCTGATGAATTTGATACATTTTTGGCTCAGTGGGGCTGTTTTGAAGTTGTCCGCAGATCTTTGAGTTTGGACATAAAGCTGCTGTCACTCTATGAAAGAGACAAGATGGCAGGGCAGACATTGGGTCTCTCACCGGTGATCAGGGCTAGCATCACAGGGATGGCTCCTGATGGACACTTAGCTCAAGCTGTCTGGACTGTGTTGATGACAGGCAGAACCTGAACTGTGACTCAGATTACCTTTGAAGATGAGCCTACACTCACCCCACTAACAGACTCAGGCTGGGTTTTCAAACAGCAGGTCCCAGAGACCTCAAACAGTCCAGGAGATTGCGTGGGAAGTATCCATCTGCTTTTGTTGTTTTGACTTGTCATTTAATAATATGGCTTATTATAGCTAACTAGGAAACAGGCAACAGGGCAGACTATAATCAGCTCTCACTGAAGAGATTTAAAAGATGCTTTAGTTTGAATGGTACAAATATTTGACCGGTTTGGAATAATTCTCTAACACTTTCTGTAGACTCTATGTCTACAACAAGCAAACGCTTTCAGATATACATTTTTTTTTTTTTGAAGAGGGAAGAAATGACCTGCGTTTTGTAGGACCAGGACATGAACCTGTACATTTCAATTAATTAAATCCATTTTAATGACTTAAAAACTTTAATTCAATTCATAGCAATTGGAACTTTTGTATTTGCACGTTTCTGATGCGCCAGGAAATCTGGTGCACAACCGTCATACATGGCAAACAATAGCAATGGATGACAAAGCCACTTCTCTTGGCCGACAGTGGTTCATTTTTCAATCTGACTGGACGCCGGAAAAACTATTGTTGTGTGCAAGTTGTTCTAAAAGGAATTAGCCGTCCGCTGAAGCTATTCTAGTCTAAAATAGCACCTCAATGCTTAGCGTGTTACAGCAGAAGAGACGTCCCAAACACTAATGTCAGCATCCATAGTCCACATTTCTAAAAAAGGGTTTTTTCAAAAAGTTACATAAATTTTCAGAAGTTCTTGAAACACTTGAAACCTGAATGGCTATAACACCACTTTGCATAATCATATGGTTTTGTAACCTAAGTAGCAGGTTAAATACTATAAATATCTTTGTTGTTGAGCTCATATGTGTATTCAATAATTTGGCAGCAAAAAGAGTTTTTGAATTGCCATTGGTTTATGTTTGGTTTCCTTAGCAGATTGCGTGTCTGGGCACTATGGATCTATTTATTCTTTATTTCATTAAAAGACTGGTGGTAATTTAGCCCCTTTTGGTGTTTTTATTTTTAAAGTTCTGGATGTATCTTGTCAGCCACTTGTGAATTTGTACCCATCTTGAGGTCATTTCGTACTTGCTCTTTTCACCAACAGTTCTGATGCTCTTTGCCTAATCCAATGTAAGGAAATGTAGTTATGCTACTTGAATATATCAGAGCTACCAACAGTTAAATAAATATGTAGAAAGTTGAATGTTTCTGGGTTTGAAATTGGAGGAGTTGGTATAAAAAGTTCACTCATGGGGTTGAACTGAGGCTAATAACAACAGATCTGAAGCAATGCAATACTTCTGCTTGATGTTTTTCTCTAGTCCACTACACTATCATCAACTAAATTACATTTGTAGCTAGAAAGACACAAAGAGGAACCCTGAAGAAACTTTATGATGATTAAGATTGATTTTCCTCTGCATATCTGGTTCTTGAGCCAACAACTACATCATTGCGGAGTCAAAATGGTTGCTTTTTCCAATAGTTATTAATTGTGAAAATCTTCATTTAGTCTGAAAGTGCCCCTTGTCAATTAATTACAATCTGACGGAGTAATAAAGTTTTATTAAAGTAGAACAATTTTCATATAAATTATTGGAGTGCAAGCAGATGAAATCCCCCAAAGGCATGTTTTAGAAATTTAAGAAGATGAGACGAGAGAAAGAAAATGGAAATATGAAGGTAGTTTATTATGTCAAGGCATTAATGACTTACTGAAATTTTAATAGCAGGTAATTTAATAGATATGGAATAAAAAATGTTCTGAAGTTGATTTGTAGGATTGGTGCAGGGGCCAGACTGGTGTCCTGCCAAGGGCAACAACATAGTCGGTTCTTATGAAACACGACTCTGCTGCTGTTTTGGTATTATGCCATATGATTGTTCACACTCTTGAATATCCTATAGTATCAGTCTTTGATTTTTCTAATGCCTGTCTCCTCAATGAAGTTCTTTTAGGCTCAGAAGGGAATACTTAGTCATCCATGTGTCTGGTTTACTTATTGGGTGAAAATGAACATTTCCATTTCCTGCCTGGGTATGTGGGCGTAATGAAGCTGAGCAAGCAGCTCCATCCTGGGTTGGTAGTTCTTGTGGGCTTTAGTCCGGATCAGTGGTCATACAGGTGTTGAACCAACCATCTCCACCCTGAGCTGGAGACCCATATAGGGCTAAAATAAAACGCTCCCGTCTGCCTTAAGGCTCCGTCATGCTACTTTGACACTCATTGATGTAGTTGTGTCATGAAAATTGTGCCATCTTGTTCATAGGGAAGCATTCTCCTCCCTTTCACATCACAAGGCCTGGGTTGAACTATTTCGTACAGAGCTCTGTGCAAAGCGTTCAGAAGGTTGTTGGCAAGTTTTATGAAGAAATGGGCTCAGATAGCAATGTTGATATATTGCTTCATTTAGTCCACTTCCACCATCTGGTTACTGTTTCTGCAGGCGCCGTGGATACTTTTAAGAGACATTGTCCAACGTGGTGAGACATTATGTGCATTTGTTTGAGTCATTACTAAATAACTACAAAGACTGTCACATGGCTAAGAGATCCTGAATGGAAAGTGCATATATGTTGTTCATGGAGGAGGCAGCCTGCAGAGAGGTGTGACACTCTCTCTGTAACCATTTTGTGAAAGCTAAATGGAGGGTGCGCGTATGTGGTATGTGCGAATTCGGCTTGTTGCTTGGTTGCAACAAACTTTCGGCTTAGGATGAAAAATGGGAGAACCTTAAGTGAATATAATTTATAAAGTAGAAGAAGGTGAAGAGAACTTTTACATCCCTCTACACTGTGCTTTTTAGCAGTGATGAGTTTTATTAGGACTGGACATCCATCTAGCAGTCAAGTGAAGGTAGCATCTAAATCTATTTCCATCAGCCAAAAGTTTGACATGTCCTGCAACCAACTGACCACCTCCGTTTTTCTTCTGCTTCCCTCTTGCTTCAATGTATTGAACACACCTTTGCTCCCACTCCATTCTCGAGTGGTTGAACAAGACCCTAGTGAGATAGTTTAATTGCAGCTACTGAAACAAACTCAACTGTGTCAAGACCATTGCAGTGTGACGAAGCTCAAGCTCTGCAGCACTCGCCACTCTAGCTAAGAGAAAGGAAAGAGGAGGGAGAGATCTTAGAGAACTTGTGCTGCATTATTAATGGATTTACCATGTCTTTAATAGACTGAATTCTTCCTCAAGTGGTAGATGTTGAATACAGATTGCTTGTGATTTCTGCCTGAATAGGGGTAGAGTTGATGCTGCTTAGTCTCAATTTCAATGGGTAGAACAAGGAGTTGTTTTTTTTACCAGACTAAAGCATTAGTTGTGCACTTCAAAAAGCTGGCCCTTATGAAATTGTGGCAGAAAGAAACTTGTTGAATGAAAGCCATGAGATTTTCAGTTGCTGTTTGTCTCAAGCCATGTAGGAAACTCCATAAACATGTGGAACAAGGTACTCCAGTCAGATAAGAGAATAATTATACTTTTTAGCCTTGTTGTCCTTAGTGTTTGGTGAGTAACTATCTGTCGATTACACTGAACACACCATCTCCACAGCTTATGGAGAAAAATTCAGATTAATCCTCAGCAAAACAATTTCCTAAAGGTTGAAAAAGACTTTAGACTGTGGCAGAAGTTCACCAACTAACAAAATGTTCAAAGCTCAGACCAAAATCTAAATGAGAATCTGTGGCAAGACCTAAGTGTAGCTGTTTATACAACTCATGCACCCAGTCCAACTGAACTTGAAGTTGGACTCACAGATTTCAGTTTCTAGATGCGAGAGTAGAGATGCAATTTCATAGACTTGCAACTGTAATTGTGGTGAAAATTGTCAACATAGATGTTTTTCTATGAAAGTTTTTCTTCCAATTCACCATTATTTATATTTAATAATTTGTGTTTTGTTCTACCACATGAAATCCTAACAAATACTTTGAATTTTGTGAGGATAAGATCAAAAAAGGGAGAAACGTTCAATGTATGTTCATACCTTGGTAAGACACTGTAGAGAAGTGATTTCCTTACAGCCATTAACTACTTCACAAGGACAGAGAACCTCAAACAGATAGCCAGAACGAAATCTGAATAGCTGCTTTGAAATCTGGTCCTAATCAAGACTGTCCAGCTATGTAGAATGAATATACAATAGTATTGGGTATAAATGAGTATGCCCTCTTTTCTTTCTTCTGACTAAAGTAGGTCAATGAGCAGGTTCATAAATCATTTTGAAGATTCTGTCAGAAACTCTTGCTGCAGCCGTGGCTGTTGAATAATTTGCCAGCACTGCAAATATCTGTGTATACTTAAGTGTGACAAGCCACACCTGGGGCGACAGGATCCCAAGGAAAATGTTAATTTTGGCCCATCTTTTCAGATGGACGACAGTCGCACATTCCTGGATCTCCGGGAGGAAAAAAAAAATCTTGAACTCTTGAGCGACCCAGTACAGTTTTAATTGGATTCCAAGTGGTATGTAGATCTTCTGACATGCACTGTGTAGCCTGCCTGTGCATTGAATGTTTAGAATCATTGGTGGGGTGACGTATTACAAATGGATGAAGACTGTAGCTTCATCCCCCTCGCGGCTACGTTCGGTTTCTAACCTTTTAAAAATGCAAATGATACAGAAATAAAACAGATGTCTTGGGTTGGTTCTAAATGCCGCTTGAAATGGGAATGGATGACTTTTCGAAAGGTCCTTTGATATCATCTAATGTCCCACTTTTGCAATTAAGAGAACCGTTAGGTAGCATTTGGTTCTCATACAACAAGGTAATTAGCGGGAAAATAGAGTTGGGAGAGGTGTGAGTGTTGAGGAGAGGAGGAGGGAGGGTACCAAGCTGTTCCTGTTGTGTCCAGCATGAGGAAAAGCTAATAAAAGGGTAGGCCAAGAGGAGCCGGCCAGGTGGGGAGAGAGGATGAGCCACACTGCGGATCCTTCCACGAGCTCATATGGACTCATTATTCCTGTTCAGGAATGAGACTGGTGCACACAAACAACAGACACATGAGCATAGACACCTGCCCTCGCGCTTGTGAAAACCCTGGTGGGCTGAGGTTTAATCAGTGCCGAAGTCCTTGAGAAATAATGAAGGGTAATGAAGGAAGCAGCAACAATGCAACCATTACAACACATTAAGGTTTGCATGCTACAGTCAGGAAACTAAACTAGGGTCTCAAAAATGGATATTTTTTACAGAATGTCTTAGAATGTGTCAGAAAGTTAGAAAAAAATAAAAGCATGACTTCATCGCTGTATGCTGAGGCTAGCTGTGCTAACACCATGACATGATGTTTGAGAGCAACTTAAAAAACATAGCTAAGGAACTAGACCAGCATCGCTAAGTAATGCTGGTCTAGTTTGAAGAGCAAGTATCTTAGTACATTTGAAATCAGACAAAAATAACTTACAAGGAACTTTTCAGCAATGTATATGAGCTTATTTTAAGTAAACAATTCCTTAATATTGATGATAAAGTACTCGTCCCGTTGGTAGATATTTTCACTTATAACGACATTTTCCCATGTTATAAGTGAAATAATCTGTTAATGAAGAAGTGTGTTTTCATCAACATTAAGACATTATTGACTTAAAACAAACCCTGAGAAGTTACTTTTGAGTCAGTTTTGTCTTACTTTAAGTGTAGTAAGATATTTGCTCTAGAAACTAGACTAAAAATACTTTGGAAGATTTTGTGTTGCATCGAAAAGAGGAATGATCAAATCCTGGTGGTGACAAAGCTAAAAGAAATTCAGGCTAAGGCTAAACTTGTGCATGGAAAAGTTTTCAGTGCTGCCCATTGACCAGACAGACATCAGAACCAAGTAAAGATGTGAAAAATTATCTTGTTTTATGAATTATTAGAGTGGAGAATCTCTGATTAAATGTGCCAGCTGTGTTTGCAACAGGGCTTAGCTACTCCCATCAACTGGAATTAGTTCTCACAACATCCACCTAAATGCACTCAACCAGCAGTATGCAGATGATGTCTTCTTTTTGATCGCTTTATAATCCATGTGCTGTGCGCTCAAAAAGAACATTGTGCATAGGAAGAGAAGACAAGTCTCTATGGAGGATAAATCATGTGGATACGCTGCGGTCACTACCAGCAGCCTGACCTTTTACTGACTCTCACACATGCATGATATCCTGAGTCTGCATTTTTACTTTTCTTATCCCACCTAGGACTTTCCTTGAACTACCTAGGGACATACATTGTCTTTGTTGCAACTGAGGAAACAAACAGTGTGCTCTAGGAAGGGAAATACTGGCCGACTCTGCTGCACTCCGGGGCTGAATGATGACAACAGTAATCAAGCAACGTAGCAAAAGCCGGAAACAAAGACGGAAAGTGCGGTGGGAAGGTTCGGGAAGGTCAGAGACGCGGACCACTTAATAAACTCGGGCTTGCCATGATCTTTGGCTTTATTTCTTAGCTCTGTGTCGGTCTGCTTTTGTTCTTTACCGCTCTACTTAGACAATCGTGTCAGTCTTAAGTGCCTAAGCTGCATTTAAACATGTGTGTTGCTCTGTTATGGATGCCACAGCCTGTCAGCAGACGAGTGAGCCATCAAGCTAAGAATGCTGAACCAGCCGCTTCTCACGTCTATTAGCGCCCAGCAAGATGAAGCACCCGTCTCACTGGGTTTTGTTGTGTTTCTTTTATACAGCCTGCTCTCTCTCCTTCACACTCTCCCCGCTTCTCTCCTCATAGTGACACTTTTATTGATGGCCTCTCCTCTCTGACAATGCAGGTCTATAGTTTTGTCTGTACAGTCTGCCTCTAGTTTTGCCTCTTATCCCTCCACTTCTCCTCAGCCTTCCTACATGTACATGTTCGTTAGGCAGTGACGGAGGATAAAAAAAAAATCTCTGTGCTCGCGCGGGGTCTGTAAATTCTGTAAACTTGGCATTGCTGCACATTTTCTACAAAAAATACATCTACTTTCTCTCGCTGCAGTCAGAGATGTGTGGTGAGCTGTGTGAATTATTAAAATCTGTTTGCGTGCTTATTATTGATTGGCTTTAAAATGCAGACGGGGAGCGAAGGTTTTGCTTTCATGAGCTGATTGCACTTTGATTTCTGTTTTAATATTGACCTACACATACATTTGAAATGTATTAAAGACTTACAATTATTCGATAGGCAGATTTTTTATGTAGTCATTAAACATCTTCTAGTGTACGTATGCCTGTTAATGTGTTCTTCAACGTCTACAGAGTTTCACTGGATTTAAAGAAATATCCTGAATATGCGTGAAATCATTTTTTATGTGGTAAAGCACCAATTATTCTCACTTCTATTAAATAAAACATTAGCTATAATAATGTTACTTATGTTAACTATATCAATAATTGTTTCCGATGTCTCTTTAAAATTTAATATTTAAAACACATTTTTCAAAGTGTCCTTCTGGAGAAACCATCATATGTTTGTATTAAAAGCAGGGGCGTTGTCACACTGTCTGCATGAGAGACAAGTTGATGTAAAGAACATGTGAACTTTAGTTCTTTATTTCAACCCTTAGATTTCCAAAAGTTTGCACACATTTCCAAATCTAGAATGAAAGACAAAACATAAGTTTGTCACAATACATTTAGCCTTCCTGTTGTCTGCTCAAATTCTTGCTTTTGTTCAGGCTGAATTAACCCAAAATTCCCTTAACATGTTTTGACATCTCCTGTTAAACAGCTTCACTAATGCCTATGTCTGTTCTCACTGACAATAGAAACATCTAGGTTTGAGCCATCCTCAATCTTTAACATTTTCCACGCCAAGGCGTGCTGTTGTCTGGACAACATGGTACTGTTTTAGGTGCATTCAATGTAGGGTTTTAGAGGCTCTGGCTGATCAATTGCCATATTGCCATATAGCCTTTAGTTTCCACAGCAAAGATATTGATTCTTTTGGCCATCAGAAATATTTCTGAAGGTGCGTTGCTGTTAATCTATGCTTCAAACAGGCAGGCAGTGAAAACTTCAGGTCACCTCAGCACACTCCAGCACCTTATTTCTGACTTTAAGCAGCTAGAATTATATGACTGGCCATTGCCTTTCTATGCAGTTCTTCCCAATTCTCATCTCCCTTCCATGATCCATCTTGAATTTCTCCCATTGAGGAGGATTTTTACAATTGAGTTTCAAAAGCAGAAACTCAACTCTGTTGGCTGATTTTTGGCCAATCAAACAAAACGAGGAGTTGTGTGAATGATTGATGACAATTTTCTGCAGTGTTTTAGAATATAGTCTGCCTTTAGTTTGGCAATGGCAGGGAATAAAGTCCATGTCGGCCCCGCCTCCAAATATTGAGCAATTAAAGTCATAGCAAGAGGAATGCTTTAGACATTGTATTGCTAGCCAAAATTTTGTGACCCTACTTCCCACTTGGTTGTTTCCATTGCATGTAATTTCCAGTGAACGTCATCGATCCGGCTCAGTACGTACATCACTGCTAAACATTAGCGATTGGGTGAAATCAGACCCAATCGTTTAAAACGTCAGCAGAGTCCACAGCTCCAGCAAACAATCATTTCTCTTTAGCTGAGGGTCCAGACAAAGTGCAGAACAAGGGGCTAGTTTTTACCAAGCTAACATTCCTCTAACTGTTGACAAGTGGGCAAAGGGACAAGTGGACTGTAATAATGTTAATCAAAATTTGACGCTGAGTTAAATCCCTCTAGATGGCTCTGAACTGAGGGTGGCTTGCACAGGGTCCAGCAGGAATTGGCTCCTCTGACCCCAGAAGGACCCTTTGCTCCCCTCAGCTCACCCCATATCTCTGTCACACCATAATTCCTTAACCCAGCGCTCCCCGTCCAATGAATGTGTTCCTGTTGTGACTGACCTCTATCACCCAGCCTCCCTCCCTCTCGCAGACCCTCTGAGACTGCCAGAGATGGTAATCCATCATACGGAGCCAGGGAGGAGGTGACAGGGCGGAGGGCTGAAGTTCAGCCAGGAGCTGATACGGATTTGAATCCAACGTCGCTAAAATTGATTCACACTCCGTCTCTGTATTTTTGTGCAGTTGTCCCTCACTCAAAGGGCCATTATTTCTGTGGTTTCTTTCTCACATACTTTCTTAAACACACGTTTATCCCTTCACGTACATGACTTCGCTCTGCACGATAAGGCGCACAATGCAGCTTGGCACAGGATCGATCTTGGTAAAGGGTCACAACTTGGCTAGACTTCCGTGATGCTGCCTGTTTATTTTGGGGTGCAACTGTCACACCACACACTTCAGTGGTCTGATGGATTTGTCCCGGTAAAAGCTGCTGCACACAGATAAGTGCTCACGCACATTTACGCAAGTGCACCAACACACTCCAAAAATGCTTAAGCTGAAGTCCTTTTGTGGTTGTTTTTCTAGTTGTGCAAACATTAAGGACAATCCTTCCTCAAAGTGGCTCTCGGGGGAACGTAGAAGATGCTACATCTCGGCTTCATTAGATTCAGAACTCGACTGCGAGGGCGGAAAAAGGAAACCAGGAGTCAGGAATATGAGAGAACACAAGAGACAAACAGAAAACCGACCAAAGGAAGCTAGGCGTTCTGTACTTGAAAACTTGTCAGACATTTATAGCACAACCATTTTCGTGTTTGGATTTTCTTTTTTTTTTTTTTTTTTTGCATAGTAATTAGTTTTTTTAGATTTTTGTTAGATTTATTGTGCACATATATGTTTTGCTTGGATTCCATTCACTGGAGGGACACCTATCATTGCCCAGAGCTCTGAACAGCTGCAGGGCAGAGCTGAAACCTAATCATACACTCTCCGCTGTCTCCATCTCCTCCTTTTCTCTTCCCCTCTCTCTTCCGATGTGCTTTCTCCTTCTCCTCTTCCATTCCCTCCCTTTCCCATTTCCTTTCCTGCTGTTTGAAAGTGATACTCAAAGTATTTTGGGCTCTTTCGAAAGTGAGCAGAGGCGAGATGAAATGAGAGCAGTTTCTGAGACAGCTGTAAATCCGTGCCACTTTACAGCTTGACCTATCCGTGGCTGCGTCGCTGCATCCAGCGGGAGTGAAAGCAGAGGAGGTTTTGGGTGTAGTTGAGGGTGAGACTATTTGTTTCCCAGCCAATGGCTTCTCATTTTGGGCTTCTTGTGTCTCCTAAGTGCTGCCTCTGCCTGTTAGACTCCTCTGGGGCTTCCCCTGAGGCTAGGCCATGGTGTTCATTTACTTTTGCAGTTTAGTAAGTGCAATATCCATTCAGATGACTTTTTTTTTTTTTAAAGAAATTAAAACATATCATTCCAGCACATGCAATATGCAGGATTGTATATTATATCTTGCATATCCTTGAATATTTTCACATTTTGTTGCATGGTTTTATGTTCTTTTACATTTCACATTTTAAAAGGTTTCCTAACATATAAGGCTGCAAAATAAAAACTAGTCACAATATAAGCATTTTATGTTAGTTCGTGATGCCGATAATTGTCGATATTGATAATTATTAATTAGGTTTTTGTTTTAAATATTTGAAATACTACCAAACTGGCGGCATGACATGTCCTGTTTCATCCACAGTTGTCACTCCATGTTGATGTTTTTTAATTATTTTTGAGCAGTTATGAGGCACAGTGGCAAAATCCGAAACTACGCGAGTTACTCAACAGGTGGTTGCCAGGTAACCAAAGAGTTACCTACCACCCTTGCTTAGTTGGCCCTGAGCAGCTAAATAACCTCCTCTGCCTACATCTCCCAGAATGCTTTATGGTTGTGGAGCTAAGCTCCAGTACAACAAATTAGAAGTAGAGCTGAGCAATAAAAAGAGAGCAATATATGCCGAAATATATGTAGAAGGTATTGTAAACCTTCAATACATTGAAGGTCTACAAATTCGTGATGGAATATTTTTCCCACATCACCCAATGATAAAAGTTGCTCAGTGCTGGACCATTCATGTGGCTAGGATAGCTTCATGCAGAGTTATGTGTACGTGAACAGCACAGTAGTAGCAGCCATACATGCTAACGACTAATGTTTATTTCAGGCAGCATTAGTGACATTAGTTACCTGAAATAAAAGTTAGTTAATCTGTCTACTTTATGTATGTTGTTTTGAAAGCTGTTGAAATTTTCACAGTGATATAAAGAGTTTATTTATTTATTTATTTTTTTTGAACATAGACAATATCTACTTTATTATTCTGTTGTTTTTTTGCCTTGAAAACAGCTTAATTTAACTGGCAATATAAGTTACTTTTTTTTGTTTTTTCACCTTTTAATAATTTTTTTCATTACTTATTTAAAAAAAAATAAATGAGTTATACAAATGAGAGATTTTGAGTATCTATATTTCAATTCCTATTTTATTAAATTATATATGTCAACAAAAGAATATGTCCATTTCCATTCTGTAATGCTTGTTGACTTCAGTTTAAAATGTATTTCTTATTTATCCAAAATAGTTGTATGATGTTCAATGACATGTTAAGTTTTAAAAATAAATCTCTAAAATCAAAAATGACCTTCTGATATCTCCAAATCTCACTTAGGGAACATTAAATATATCGATATCGACTCATATGACAAATGTTACCGCGATGGAATTTTTTTCCCATATCGCCCAGCCCTACTAAACAGCATAACCAGGTTTAGTGAGATGGCATCCCATTCTGAATGAAACTGGGAGCTGTGGTATGTGTTGCCACCTGCCTCTACAGCTGGCAGCATGATTAGCAGCCAGCTACGCTGATTATTAACCAGCTAGCCAGACAGACAGACCGGCACAGTGACAGACACTGCACATTGCCAGATATGAGCTTTCACATTGGTTGGCAAAGAGGAGGCCAGGCCGACTTGCCCAGACCACTTCAGCACCAGCATGGCTAAAGGCCAGCTGAAGAGAACTCAGACCCCCTCCCAGCCACCCGCCCTGCCATTCAAATGCTAAGCAGAATCTTATCTCACTGCCTCTTGCTGCTGCCCCTCATGCTTTACACTGTACAGGGCAAAGCTATTAACCAAAATGCAGGTGCTGCCTGTGTTTATCTCTGTTTCACTGTGTGGGTGTGTTTGGGTCTGGATGGGCTGTATGGAGAATTGAGTGCTTGTCTCTACATTTCTCTTCACTTGCCGTGTTGATTCAGTGGGGATATTATTTCACGACTGTTTTTTTTTTTTTTTTCTTCGAGTGAAGTCGTGAGGAATTTATTGTATAGCTGTTTGTTTTCAATAAATCCTTTTGATACATTAGTCTTACCACCGTAATTCCAAACACAAGAGTACACACCACCCAGCGAGCCAGAAATGAAGGCAGTGAATCATCTTAAGTGCTGATGTAATTGCAGGGATTTGTCTTGGATCCTCCAAGATCTCCTCATTCCACAGGAAATGAAATCCAATGACACTAAGTGATCACCAAAGGGTGTGTGTCTAACTGATGAGTATGCTCATTTGACTCCACCGATTTTTAAAAGTCATTAATGTTCTCCTGTTTCATCCACGAATTAAGCCCCCCGACCCCACCGCACACACAGACAACAATGCCGCAACGCATATATGTTTAGGAAGCAAACAGGCTTTGTATCTTGAACACACATGTCTGCACCCAAACACTGTAGCAGACTCTCTTTCATCCAACTGGCACAGTCGACGTTTGCCCATCGGACGCCTATATGGCACAGGAAGGGGAAAAAATAAACCCCAAGACACCCAAGTAATGGAGCCGAAAGAACGGCTTACTTTACCATTGTAAATCATGGCCATACTCTGAGTCTGAAACATACATGTTCGCTTTGCTACATCCTCTGTTTGAAGTTCCATATGGTGTCTCTGTGGAACAGCAACTTTGACACCACAGTTCCTTTTGTTATGCAAAACCATTTCATCCAAAACAATCAGTGTAAAGTACTTCTGCAATTAGTTGGTTATGCTAATGTGTTATTAGTTTAATTGCTTGTTTTGGCAGTCATTCAAACCTCACATTAAAAAGTCCGCTACAATTCAAATTGTATTTGCCTGCATATAAACTGTTTGTTTCATCCTTGGATAACAAAAATGTCTTTAACAATAAGGATGTAAATAGTTTTTCCTACAAAAACCAAAAGACAACTTCTTAAAATTTAGCTCCCCTCTCATTGTAGCAAGGGCGGTTAGGCATTTTGTAGTTCTGGATTGGGAAGGCTGACCTTTGGTCAGTTCTTGCTGTGACCTTCCATTGATTGACCATCATCTGACCCCTTGAAAACAGAGCTGCATACAGGTCCATTTGCCAGACTGGATAGTATCACTAGCATACACTGCTAATGGAGTTATGCCAGTGTTATTGGAAGATGAATGAAGAGAGAAATGGCAAGAGAAGGCAGGGTTATTCGTGTGTCAGAGGAAGAAGGGAACACATAATTTAATTACAGACAAAAAGATATGACCATCTGTCAGTTTATTCATTCTTATACTGCTCAAATTCTTTTGTTACTGCTATCATCTCAAAAGTAGCTTCCTGTCAGATTCAGTTTGGACATCTCAACTCATTTCTTAAATTCATCTTATTCACAGACTACAGGACATTTACTAATTGGTAGATCAGATTGTCGTTTTTACCCTCAACCCTTATTGCATCCCAAGTTTCTTCATTCAAACTGGTTTGGCCTGTTTGAAGCCAAACCCCTTGTTAACAGCCTTGTCATTAGAGAATACTCAGAAATATGGTATTGATTAGAATTAGATGGTTTGACTGGATCTGCTGGGTGGGAAACTCTCCCAAAAATATGAAGACTTGTCTGTTGTTCATTCATGCAGCGGGAGAGTGAGAGGGAGCAACGCATTTTGCAGCCATTATGTATGAATTAAATCAAAGTTTTTCTGCTTTATCCTTTAGAGCTTTCAACTTCTTGGTTATGGTTTCGAGATTGTTGGCAACCTTTAGAAAATTTTGGGAGTTCTTGTGAAGGACATACAGTTTTCTGGCAATACACACGGGTGCTGCTGTCTTAGTTTTGCAAGTTGCACTAAATGCTAATAGAAGATGCTGAAGACAGTTGAAAATGTCCGTTCTGCCCATATCTACAATGTTGGCAACATCTACCCTTCTACCCTCTCACACCTAACCCAATATAAGTAATATTTTCCTCCAAGCCACTGAAAGAAGGTTTGGAGGAAAATGTTTTTGAATAAAAGTACTGTGGAGCTTTTGTAATTAACTAAAACTGATATTGTGAGGTTGTTCAGAGATTGGAAATCAGCCACAAGATTCTAATAATCTCAATTTGGCACTTAAACAAAGGACACAAATATATTTGGAAAAGACAAACAAAAAAGACTTCGGATCTTTACTTTTTCTGTTCATCAACACCACTCTATTCTTTCTCCCTAGCTCTCTGTTTCCTCTCAGAGAGCAGGAGGGGTGAGGGAGGGAGGGTTGGCCCAAGAACGTGGCATCATTAACTTTCTTGAGTGGCAGACGTTGTATGTGGTAAGCTCCGCTGTGTCCCACCCCCTGCTGGGTGTCTCTCAACCCCCATCACTCCTTACTGTCATCCCTCATCTTCCTTTTCCTCCCCAAAAAAAGTCAAGCACAGACTATACACTTGATGCTCTTGCAAACATGATTAAGAGAATGCCTCCAGGGGGAATGCATATCCAGTTTCATCATCGTGGGGTTTCCCATGGAATCATTTATTTTTGTTTACCTAATTTCAGTTCATTGTGACTGTGGACTTGCCTGTTGAAGGCCTACATTGTAGCTGTGACTGTTCAGGTGTTGTGACTTGCACTCTTTGAGCATCCACCACCTCACCATGTCAAGAGATCTAGTTGTTATCGCCACTCTGGCACGTGCTGCTGCGCTCCTTCCAGCGCAACGCCCTTTCTCATTAATCAAGATCTCTGCACTGCCTGGAGCCTCAACAACCCACAACCTGGTGGCCCACTACCTCCTCCCCAACTGAACTATGGGAGGGTTTCACCGTTATCTGCTCACAGGAAGAAAGCAATGCAGCAATGACAGCTGCTGTTGGTCATTCCAACCTACCCTCTCTTTCAGTTGAAAGTCCTCACTTCTCATATTCAGGGTTTTGGCTTTTGCTTGTCTCGGGTTCACAGGTTTTAAAGCACCAGGGCAAAGGTCAGAGGGATTTGCCAGGTCGTCACAGTGACTCCTCAACATCAGCTGTCAAGGGAGTTGGCCAAGCATTGCGGCAGCAGGCAAAGAGCTGTGCTTAGCCAACCACTTCCTTCTGGGAAGCACAGGAAGCAGGGTACTGGAGGGTGAGGGTGTGTGTGTGTGGGGGGGTGTGTTTGTGTGTGTAGAGGGGTCTTTGTTAAAAATTCTCTCTCACCCTTTTGGGTTTGGTCTGTGTCTGGGCTGATGGGGGATGTAGCAAGGGGGTGTTTCTGCTTTCATGCGCCAATTGTTAGGAGCTTGTTGGGGTCCAAGTCAGGCTTGTATTGCGGGGTGCAGGGGCACAGAGCAGTCCCGTGGTCTAGTTGTGTCATGACTGTGTAGCTCAGCTGTCACTTGTCTCTAATTGGCTTAGCTCAGTCCACGAGTAGCATGAAGCTCAGTGACCCACCCACTCTCCTTCTATTTCCATCTCTCCCTCTACCATCTTCTCTTATATTCCTCCCTTATTTTAAACTAAGACGTTGGTATCTACACTGTAGATTAATTCACTGAATAGCGTTTTCTTCTTTAACCCACTCATTTTCAAGATTAATCTAGCTTTAATTGTCCATGTATATGTTTCAAGTTGAAGCATGGACCTTGTTAAGAGCAGGCTGTGAGAATGATGAGGAAGGGCACCAAGGGCAGCCTGATCTAAACCTGATCGTAGACCTGATTGATCTCAGCCCTCAGGTCACCGCAGGGTCAATACATGGACTGATAACATGATAATATGGTCCATCTTTGGGGAATAACCCCTTGCAGCACATTCACATGCCATTACACTGCACATCAGCTACAACCGCAATTTACATCTGCAATCTAAGACAAGATGCATACATGTATTTTACTTACCAAAACTGTAATCAGTAAGCCATTCGGAATCTTGTCAAAGTGGGTGTTCTTTTTTTGAACAGAGCAGGATTTACGATGTGTCACTGGGGGTTAAAGGAGCGACCCTTTCGTCTACGTCTCTGATGATGTTCTAATTGGATGGGGTGACCTTTCCTCACTGTAATTTTGAAGCGTCCTGTGTCCTTGGGGGTGGAAACAGATTAAAAAAACCAGCAGGGGTGAGCTGATGGATGTGTGCAGTGGTTAATGTGTAGCTGCGGATGGACAGCAGTAGGTAGAAGCAGACAGATACATATGACTCCACAGCTGTTAGTGGAGGTTGTACAGATTGACACATGGTAGGTGGCTGCACCCATCCTGTCCAACTGCTGCCTTCTAACCTAGCCATAGCTGCAAATTCAATGGATGTCTTGACTCTGGCAGAGGAGGGCTTATAATTCCATTTTCTTTATTATGCTGAACTGCAAACTGTCAACTGCATTAACTACTTTAGAACCAAAGTGCACACTTTGAGTATATCAAAGAAACTGTTAAGCAGTCCAACTAATTTCTGTATGGCCAACCCTGACCACTCAGCCCCGCCAGTCAGAATGTCAAAAATACACTCTTTTTCTGATCAGTAAACACAACATGCTTTAGCATTGCCGGGTTGCTCAAACCCTGTTGTGATTTGCTGTAGGCAAAGGATTTTCACTAACAGTGAGGATTTTGAAAAGGAAGCCTTTGGTGACACAAAGACGCAATTTAAAAGTCAATGGTATTTTCTATAACTTGTCAAGACGGGTTTGCAGTTCATTAAGGCTACGGAAGAGCAACACCTTTCGCAGATTAGTTAGTTGTTTTCAGTTAAATTCGGTCCTGTGGAAGAGCAATAAGGGTTAAGTTGATGTATAAGTGGAAACTGTATATTCAGCAAAATTGTGTCCACTCCAACAGAAATTTACAATTGGAGAAGTGCTTATCAGTTCATTCCTTACCACTTTTCTTACTTTTCTGGTTCCTGTTACTGTATACATTCCTTTGTTTTCTGTTTGTTTTTTCGAGGGTTTTTCTTGCTTAGGTGAAGTGACACTACCCTTACAAAACGCCTGACCCTCAAACACCTTGGGAAAAGTTTGTGAACTTGGCAATAGAGCAAATTGGACCTCGGCAGACAATGCACAGATTCGGCTTATTAGAGCAAAATTGTTCTCTTTGATCTTTTGAGCTTTTATCTAGGAATACACAATATATCAGCAATCACATCGGCCAATGTTAGCCATTTTTAACCCATCGGTCTCCATCTTATAGTTTTTTGTGTATTTGGGGTGTTTAAGTGAAGCAGAAAGAAAATGTTAGTGGTGTGATTGTTTTTTATTTTATTTTTTATAGTGCAATTCTTTCCTAAACATGCTAATTACTAACAGATTATGTTTAAAGACACCTATAATGTCAACTCCAAATCATTTGCTTGCTTGTTTTTGAATGAATTAAATCAATTTTACAGCAACTTCCTTCACACACAGTAATTATTTGTTAAAAAATAGAAATCGGCCACAAATCTCATTATCGCTCTTCTTAAATATTTGTTAAGAGTATGTTTATGCCTCTGTTGGCAGATGGCTGCTTGTTTTCTTCTGTACATATGGGTATGGATGTGTATTCACGCCTGTACGTATAAGAACGTGTGTTTTTGACTGTGTGACATTTTCTTTCACTCTTTGTGTTACCAGAAGGAAGTGGAGTGTGGCGAATGGGGCTGTTTTGGTGTACTGACTTGTGGATCATATTCTAACAGCGTATAAAGCTGGAACTAATTCCTGCATATTTATTGGGCTTGGTGTAAGAAAGCACAGCTCTAAACCCACTTAAAATTCGATGGGATACAAACAGGAATAGTCCATGTGATGTGAAACAGCTTCATAGAGTTTTGGTAGATTGCAAGAGGTTGAGTTCTGGACTAAAGCAATATTTTTGGGGAAATTAATCATTGATACTTGTATGGATGGTGCTATTTATGGGTTCCACATACAATGCTTAGCAGAAGTAAAGATGTTAAATTTTTTGTTTCTTTTTCAAATCTCTGTTTTGTGTCCAAATTGTTTTTTTTTTTTGTTTTGTTTCTATTTTCTGACAAAATATGATTGCACCATTAAAAGACCAGGAAGGTGGTCCAGATTTATGGGAAGGTATCCTGCTAAAAACCAGCAGGATATCTTCCTGCTGGTTCTGCGCTTCGCTTTTCCAGAGACTTTGGACTCTCAACTATTGATAAAGGACCGCTTCCTAGTCGTGTGTTAGCAATTTCACCCAATTTCTAACATTTGTTCGTGACATATAAGGTGCCAGTTTGATGCTAGCAAGTTTACTAAAAATTGCGTGTGCTGCAGACTCCCAAATTTCAGGAAGAGTACAATTCTAAAATAGCACAGAAATTCAACGTCATCGTTCACACCTTCTCCTTCTGTTCGCTGATTGGTCCGGTTGAAATTCTACCTGACAAATACACTTTCATAATAGAAGGACCAGAAGGAGTGGTGTTAACGTCAAACTTTTTTGGATGCGACACTGAGCTGCTAAGGTTGAGGGTCGGTGCAACCAGTCACAAGGATGCTCCTGTTCTGTGCCACACGAACAGTGCAGCGGCTACCCAGATGAAGAAACCCTGCAAGCTCATGAAACTAGTTACTATCCATTTGGATTGCGGGAAAGGGAAGAATTTGTCACAAGAAATGTTTTGCAATTGATACACTTGACTATGAAATCTTAACCGTCCATGGACTGTGTGTGCATTGTCCACGCAGCTGACAGAATATGCACAGTGCGCCTGAGTATGAAGCAGCCTTTCATCCATTTGGGAATTTTTATCATGCTTGAAAATAAAAATTAAATTTGTGCTTTTAACATGACAAAGTGTATGGTGTGCCTGGCTTTGCTAGCTCTGCCTGTTTAGGTAGATTGACGATGCTGCTCATTATCAAGGTTGACCAAACATGTAGCTTCAGTTAAACCCTTTATCTCATCTCTCATCCAGCACGGACAGGAAAAGGTTAAAACGATAACGGCCTGAGCAGAAGAAGAGTGAATTCAATCTACCTTCCTTATTCCCTCTCCTGCATGTGTGAAATCCTTTTGATGTGGTCTGCATTTGAAAAGATCAGCTTGAACAACCTGAGTCAATATCCATCAGAAACCATGTAGTGAAAGGACTCTGCAGAACAGGTGTGTTTTATAGCAGTTTCCCCTCTGGTCCTCAGTGCTCCATAGTACCACATTGTGTGTGGGTGCGGGTGTGTGTGTGTGTGTGCTCCACTGTTGCGATCTCAGCAGGAAGGCTGCAGTCGTCACTGTACCGTGCGAGAGCTGCAGGGAGCAGGCTAACGAGGTGCCCAGGCAGCTGACGGCTTTGTCCCACCGCCCGTGAGCGGCGACGGCACAAATAGGGTCCTGCAGAGAGGGTCCTGTCTGTTCTTTGTGTCTGCTCCTCTCCTCTGCCCATGACTCTGGGCCACAAAAGGAAGCGATGTGAGGAAATCATCGTGGCATCAGGTGGGTTGAGGCACAGCGTCTGCCTCCACCCCAGCACTCTCCTCCTCTCAAAAACAGCAAAATGAATTTTGGATGGTTAGTCTGAATGGAATTTTGAGAGTTTTTTGTCAGTTTCAGAAAATACATGCAATTGCGTTCAGTTTGGATTTATCATCTCCCTTTTGCTGTTTGTTTTTCCTGCCACGTTATTCTATAATCCAGAGAGCAACCAGGTCTCTGTCGTCTGTTTGCTGCTTGTATTTGCTCAGCCTCCCATCTTCCTCTCTTTGCTCTTGTCTCTAATTTATGAACTGCACACTTGAGTGGGCCGAGTGCCTATTAAAACCGGCCCACTGTCTGTGTTTGTCCTGGCCTTTCTTGCTCCACAGGAAGCTCATCTAGAGCCTCCAGTACTTAATGCCGCTGCAGGAGACGAGAAGGGAACATGGGCACAGCTTTGGAGCTTCTGCCCACTGAAGAGGCTTGATGCTTCTTTTAAAAAGGCCAAAGCCATTTGTCTTTGTGTTTTTTTTTCTGTCTCCCAGGGATTGGTTAGAGAGAAGACAACGGCGAGAAATATAAAGAATAAGGGAGTTTTACAAGAGCCATGAAAGCATGTTGTTACAGGATTGGTTTTGTAGGTAATGTAAATGTTGTGTGGGCATATTTTAGCTTATCCTGTTTCTATATTTAAGGCTCTTTTTCAGGGATTTCTTCCAGAGAACTGTCTAATCCTACTAATTTAAAAGATTAGATTTTAGAATCGTATCCAATTCTGCATTTGCTTCTTTTCTTTAAGCAGGAATCAGCCATTGAGATAAAATATCTGTTCTCTCAGGAAGACCTTGTCAAGATAAGTGGAAAACAATGTAGACTTAAATACATGCAGCAAAAAAGGCAAAGCTAAAAGATAAACAGTTATCATTTAGAACAAATAAGGATGTAAATATTGCTGTTTCTTATCTTTTAACAATTACATATAAAAGTCGGATTATCATTTAGTATGGGGATATTTCTGGGTTTATACTAGAGATGCAGACATAGAATTTTTGTATTTGATTTACAGTTTTTAAAGCTTTGACCTGTTGATGCAGTTTTTGATGAATACTTATTAATTTAATGTAAGAAGAAAAAGAAAGCAGTTTTTTTTCCATCCTTCCTACCAGGAGCAGTCAAAAGTAGAGGCAACATCAAACAGTTTAAATACACAAAGGCAACTGGTCCTTCATTTTCAAAAGTTGACAAGTATACACCACACAGCTTCAGTTATTACAACTAAAAGCCAGCAACCAGGCCTGAAATCTGGGTGTATAGTGATGAACTCTGACCTGAACCTTCAGAGCCACATAAAGACAGTTACAAAGTCAGCCTTCTATCACCTGAAGATCATCTCCAGGATTAGAGGACTAATATCTCAGCAAGATCTAGAGAAACTCATCCATGCATTTATCTTTAGTTGCACTGATTATTGTAACAATATCTTCTCAAGTCTGTCTGAAAAAATCAGACAACTGTGTGAAAACACCCTAAAGCACATACATGTCAGCCCACGGGTCTCTTCTTCTCACAGGTTCAGCATTCTTGTTTTGTCTTTTAAAATATCTTCTAACATCTGAGTTCTTCCTCTGACTTTATTATAAAGCACCTCACTGATGCTCTTTGTCAGTCGAGTCTTCTCCACTCTAAAGTAACATTCACAACAGAGATTGTTTTTGTGAGTTTGACCTGGAATCTTATATGTATGTTTAAGTTTTGATATTCCCACTAACTAGTCACTGGTCAGGCCTGATCAAACTGAATACTGTCCAGCTCCGGCCAGAAGCTGATTGCTCAGTGCTTCTTAGTGTAGTATCACAGAGCAAAGATTCTGACTATGATCCTTTCAGCTGCAGCACATCATTACTTGTGTTTGCTCTTGTGAGGATAACCAACAGCTCGGTAGCCCTCCCAGAAGTGAGAGATGCTCCGTATATGTTGAAGCTATCCCCAGTTCTGATGAACAATCCACTCCTTTTTGCATCAGCGAGCAACAGAACGTCGTCGCTCCAATGTTTTATATGTACGAGCCACTTGCTGAGCTCCACTGTTCAACCGAGTGTGTCCGCATTGTTGAAGTAATCGGCTTTACAACACAGGAACACAGCGCCAGATAACCAATAGAGGAGGACAAAAATCACAGAAAGGTTAGGGTTGAATCCCGACGGACTACAAATCCCTACTCTGAAATCTCATTGTTTGGAAACCATGAAACCGGATTCCTGTAACTGGTCTCTGATCAGTGGTGGCTCAGCCCAAAGGACTCAATTAAACCAGAACAGACCCTTCCCAAACCGGGCCTTTATTTTGCCTCCATACTGCTCACAGCATGCTGCTGTCTCTGCAGAAGGGCTTTCTGATGCCCCAGACTGGAGGGACACACTGAGCAATCGCATCACTAAATCTATTCCCCTCTCATTACACCCCAGCATTATGAATCCACACCAGAATGTGTGCATGCAAGTGTGTGTGCATGCCTGTGGCACTCCCTTTAACTTAGTGTTTTAATTGCCAGCACGAGCACAGTAAACATATATTAAAATCCACTGGAAGAAACTAACAGTTACCAAAATGTCCCTGTACTCAGAGGCAGTAATCCAGAGTTTAATTTCAGTCTTTTTGCCCTCCTTCTCTTGTGATTAGAGAGAATTATGACCATTGCTTGATTATAGTTTGGCCCCTGCCTGCTAGGACATCACTTGTTTGAGCTCAGGCGAAGATGGCAATGGGAAGCAAGTTCAACCCACTGGATCTGGAAAGTTAAACTCTTCCCTCAGAGAGTCCTTTAATGGATCCTTCCGTTAGCGCCATGTTTGTCTTTCATTTCCCCTGCTGGCACTAAAAGGTAATATCAGAAGTGCATTATGTTGTTTAGTGTTTGCATAAACTGTTCATGTGAAGATGTTAATAAGTCGCATCTAGCATCAGAGGGAGATGAAAGCGATAAACAAAAGGCAAGAAGGCGGCTCGGTGTGAATTAATGGGCGTGCAAATTAATGTACGTATGATAATGAGTCTGGGCCAAGAGTGACACAAAGAAACATCAACAGTCGGGTCTCCTTCCCTCAGCTTTCCTGGCCTCCAAACACAATGCAGTCAATCAGAGAGTCAGATTATACAAGCCGGATTGGCCACGTTGCTTTCATCACACGAAAGTCAATTAAAGATTAATTTAAAAAGAAAAATTAGTTGTTATAGATTTAATAAGTGACCCAGGCAGCGGCAGACCGGCCAGAGCCTCGGAGACGGCGGCTGAGGGTCCGTAGGGAAATGACGACCACGTCGCCAAAGCCCACTCGTAATGACTTCTGTTGAGTTTTGATAATGTCTGCTAATTAGTTAATCAAAGACAGTGGTCCTCTGCACTCCCCTCCCACCTTAGCAGCTTTTGTGTGCTTCAATGAGCAACAACTCGGAGGGTGAGGCCATAAAAATCCCCATTCACCCCTCCGTAACCGAGGGACACACCTGGTTTGGCTCGGTGTACGCCTCGCAGCAAGATGTACAACACGCTCATTTTCAAAATTAATGCAAATGGATGCACGCACAGAGAGGGAAGCACATTAGTTGATTTGAAAAAAAAAAAAAAAAAAACATGAGGGGATAATGAAATATTACAGGAGTAATACACTTCATCCCATGTGTGGTGTCAGTGCTGGTCAGTAGGTCGATGTAAAGACCCTGTGGGCTGGGCAGATGGGGAAAACAGAACATTGACAAAGTGTCTCAGCACCTTTGGAGCCGCACTCGCATTGTGAGTAATACTCTGTTTTCACCATAATCAATTAGTAAGCCTTCATTAGCTAGGTCATTCATTATGCCGGCGTGTCACGGGACGGGGCACGGTGCAGTGGTCGCCCCCAGGATGGGCGCGTCCGTGGGCGCTGATACATGACAGGGGTTGTTGCAGTTCCTCTTGCATTTTAAAAGGACACGGCTGCAAACCCAAAGAGGCATGGCTATATTGTTCCTACACACAGCCAGCCAAGTTAACATTATTTATTCCAGTTGCAAGGGTAAATAAACATAATTTAACAATCTTAAACAACTAAATATTCATTACGCCATATTGTCGAGCCATTTGTGCTCATTTATTTTTCAACAAAAGATGCTGCTACTTTCCAGTTCGGCTGTTTATTATGCCTACAGTATATATTTGGGCATTGTTAAGACTGCAAAGCGCAAGCTGTTTTTGTGAGGGCTTTAAGCCTGGTAACACACAGCTTCATGTCCGGAACACATTCCCATTACTTTGTTTCTCACAGCTCTTGTGAATATTACAGTAGCTTGTAAGCTCTGCGAGGAATCATTAATAGAGAACAGATGTTAGCTGTGTTCTCTGGTAAAAAGGCCGCATTCTGGGTCTCTGTAGTATCAGCTGCTCTTTTATGCAGAATATTTAAAGCGCCACAATTTTCTGCTAGTTTAGACTCTTTATGACGATGTGCAAAGTAATTTGTACCAACAATCGATACTACAAAGAGCAGTGTTCAGTTCATCGTCGGAAAACAAAAAGAGTGGGGATCACCTTTGTTAACTATAATTGACAGACCTTTATTGAACCCCAAAGACTTGCAGCTGTAGTTGTTGCAAAAGATAGGGCTGAATACGTATGCTACATATCAGATTTTCAGATTTTAAAATACCGCTAAACTGCATTTGCATTTCCAATTAGACAAAATGTGACAAAAGTGAAGGGGTGTGAAGACTTTTAGGAAACACGGTATGAGTGTGAGTGATTGTGGGTCATAGATGCTTGTAGCACAGTTTGAGCCCGTTCCCCCATGTCTAATGGCCTGTGCTACAGAAATATGATGAGGGGCCAGACAAAGATTAAAAGAGTAAGATATTGAATAGCAGTATGATGGATGAGAGCTGTTTGGAAATCAATTAAACAATAAGAAATTAATTCTCCCTGTGACATGCTCATTAGAGACCTGGTGGAAGTGAGGCAGGGGGGTAAAGAGATGCATCATCACTTATTTTAATAATCTCCTCTTTGAATTTAATCTGAATTTAAAGCATGCATTATGTTGTGACACGGGGTCAAAAAGTGTCAGGAAAAAACTAAAGACTTTGGAGGACCTGAACCTGCATGGTTAAGTAGGGAATCTTGTCCCGTTCTTGGTCTCCACAGTGCAGCTGAGTCTTTGTGTCGCCTCCTGCACAGAGATTTGGACGAGTAAGAAGGCGGAAAACAGTGTAATTACCCGAGCGACTCGCATTAAGGAGTGCAGATACGAAGGGCCAGCAGATGTGAGTAACAGCTGCCATGCAGAGTGGCAACCTTTTTGATGCTGTCAGTCTCTATTTGCCACATGCATGGGTAAATAACATGTTGTCTTTATTCATTTGCCCGCGCTTGGAACAGCCAGAGCGTAATGGACTCTAATATTAAACATGATCCCGTTCTAGTGTGCAATTAGTTTGTAGCTTCACCTATTAACACTTACATATTAATATTGTCTCCCGGGATCCGCTGATTGGTGGTTGCGAGCCTTGTCGTTGTGAGAGCGGGCGATCGCCAGCAGCTAACCATCCCTGCGGCAGCCAGCAGAGGCATTATGGAACTTCTGCGGTCCGGATGCCGAGCCAACTCCAGCTCCCCCCGTCCCTGGTGAAGGCAATCCTGATGTGCTGGCTCAGGGAGCAAACGCACAGACGGTCAGGCTGAGACCGCTGCCAAGCCAGGGCCTAGCCCTGCATCGTCCGTACGGGCTCTGTGTCTGCAGATGTCCACTTGGGGAAGTGGGGGGTTTGGATGTGGATGGACTTCTAAGTGAAATGAAGGTTGTGGCAGAGGGTGCAGGGTGTGGTGGCTAAGTGGTTAAAGATGCACTTTGTGCAGATGGAGGATGTAAGGTTTTCCTGCTGAACAGATGTTTTAGGGGTGCATGTTTGTCTTGGGGGTGTGACATGGTCAGTGAAGGGCAGTAGAGGGACCACAGAGAGGACATTTGTTGTCACGCCTGCTGTTCATCCAAGAATGTTTAATGGGAGACAGGAAACTTTGTCCCTGGAAATTAGCTCTGCCCTCCATGCGATATCAGGGTGACATCAGCAGCTCAGAGTCATTCACAGTTGTCGTTGCCTTGGGTTTTTTACTCCACAGGGGTTCTGAAAATGTAAGGTTTAAAACCCTTGAAATTTCCCGTCATACCATATCTGTGTTTAAAGTTCTTTACTGAGGTGGAAGAGAAAGTACTGAACTGAGGTGATTTTACTGCAGCTCCATTGGCAGGCCCACTTCTTGCTCTCTCAAGCAAACATGCAATTTTGAAGGTCCAATAGTAATAAGTAAAAATAGATTCAAAAATGATAAAGATGTATAAATAAAGTAATTACCTGGAATATTAGTGAGAGCCCTATTTGCTCTGAAAGCTTGGTCTTATTACTGGAGTTTAGTTTAGTTTATTTCACTTTAGTGCAGCCTGGCTTCAGTGATAATCTACAGTCCCATTGCTTCAAAGTTCTTATCAATAATGTTGCCAATAGGTGTTAAAAATCATCATTATATCAGCCTTTGAAATGTCAGCACCAAGATCCCAATATCAAAAACTAGCAAAACATATTTATTTGTTAACTATGTTTTTATTTCACCAAACATTCAGACCAATTCATCAATGGAAATATGCTGTGGAAAACAGTGAACAAGAAACACTTTAACAATGTTTTTAAAAGTAAGGTTAAGTAGCTAAAGGTGCATTCACACCAGCCCTGTTTAGCCTGCTTTAGTCAAACTGTAATTTGTTTGCCTAGAAAGTCCGGTTCATTTTGGGGAGGTTTGAATGTGCTATCGGTGTCTGTGGCAGATCAAAGAAGCAAACTCTGGTCCGCCTACAACCTATGTCATGTCTCGGTTAAGGTGAAAACATGTGTGAATGCTGAGCAGACTGGAAACAACTCCAAAACCAGGAAGAGAACTACAGTGCAAGGCAAATAAACATAACAAATGCCAACGTCTAGCTCTAGCAGGAGAAATGGCTCTGACTTAGCCTGTTGTCAAAGGATGTTAGGTATATTTGCCAAAGACAGAAGAAAAATCCAACAACCTCTAAAAACTGATGCCACTCCATTTCTATTTGTGGCATTACTCTATAGCAGCTGGAGCTAGCCAGACATATTAGCTAGCTAATGTAAGTTTGTTGTACTTGTTTAGACATGAGCATATTTTCAGTAAGATTGTATATTGAGGTTATCAAAAGTTTTGAAACTGTTAAAAATTTCCGGCATATTATTACTTTCAACTGGTGCTGGATTTAGCAGTTTTCTCTTGCTCTGTGGAGAATGATGTATCTGAAACCTTCACGTTGCACCTGTTGCTGCGCACTAGAAGTCAACAGGTCACTAAGACTAATTCTCTATTCTCAAATATCACTGTTTTCAAGACGATGCCATTTTGAATGTACAGTTGACAAGCCACGATTTGGTTTAGGAACTCTTTCATATAAAAGCAAATAGATCATGTCCTACTTTTTATTTATTTTTTTCATCTTGATCTTAGCCCTGTGAAGCCAGGGAATATGTTTACTCTGTACCATTAGAATCTTATATCAGTCCATGCTGTAGTTGTACTGAGAAGATTGTGGTTGATGTAATGTCATGAATATACTAACAAGGCCACTGACTTAATAAGGCAACTTGTAGTTTTTCTGCGATTTGGCAGAGAGAGGCATCAACCCAGCCTGTCTAGCTGTCTCTTAGGTGTACTTTTCTTTGTTGCAAGGCAGCAAAAAACAGATTGGAGTTTTCATTAAGGCAGAAAACCTGTCAAATTCTTGACAGCTTCTGGACATATTCTCTGTTACAGTGAAAGAAAACACCAGCGCCAGACTAGAAAATTCCTCTCATCTCCATCAATCTTTCTCCATCATTTCTTTACTTTCTGTCTAGGTTTCTTCAAGAACAGTGCACCAGTTCTTGCTTGAAGCTTATTTTGTTATATTCTGACAGCATTTTTCTTCTTTTAAATTGTTGATAGAATTGGGTCTTTGACTATGAATCAAGGCTCCGTAATGACCTGCGTTCTCTCTGCATGGGTGTGACTGTTTGGGTCTAGCCCAGCGCTGAATGGGAATGAGACAAATCCTGGGCGAAAATGAATTTCTAAAGGCCATGGTGCTTCATCACCGGCCTAGCACTGCCTGTCCCACTCCTGCCTGAATAACACCAGAATTATCACTCGGAAGGAGGAGAGTGCGATGAATACCCCTGGCTACTACACCCTGGGGACTCTGGCACCCCCACAACACCACCCCCCACCCATCCCTTTCACTTTCTCGTCTACACACACACCAATCTGATGCACACTCACACAGGTAGTGATAGAAAGGGGGCCTAACATTATGCACTAATGGGGTGGTCCATTAATCATACAATGATGAAGGCCATTTCCTTTATTTAATTGGCTGCCAGTATCTCTGAGTCTTTGTTGCATGTCATTTCAGACTCTCAGTGCCAATATGGTTATGTGCGCTCCACTCTTGAAGCTAGCAGAGTGCAGTATCAGGGCATGGCTGAGAGCTCTACAGAGACACAACAAACAAATAGCTCGTGTGTCTGTTCATCCACTAATGAAACCAATCCTCTTTTTATGCCACACAACATTTCAGCAACATGTTTTAGTCCTTATATTGTGACACTTTGTAAAAAAGAAAAAGTAGAATTAAATAGTTTTAAATACAATATATTTTAAATTTTACATATCAGTCCTATATTATCATTAGAAGAGCCTATGATCAGTCCAAAGCAAATTCAAAAGATTAATCTAGAGTCATGAGGAGCTACTTTAAGAGTCCTGCAATGACTGGTTGGCTTGGCACTTGAAGAACAACATCAGCTTGTTGGTCTCTTGTTACAAAAAGAAGCAGAAGCAAATTAAAGTCTTTATGACAAGACAGCTTTTGAACTGGCTCAGAAAAATTTGATACATGGCAGGCTCAAAGCAAAGCAAATGCTGCCTTTACTGTAACGGTTTGGTTTTTCGAGATCTGCCCTCCAATTTTGATCTTATGTTTATGTTCAGACTATACATCCAGCTGACAAGATGAGATGGTACACAATGTTATGTACACTAGAATAAGATTAGAGTTAGGTAATATTTTGTGATTTATTTTTTGCATAGAATAAAGACTTCAGAGATCACAACCTGTGTGTTTAAAGAATGTGTGATCAGTGTAATATTAGGGTTCAGACTTCAGTGGATCATATTTTGTGGATTGTAAGGTCCAACAAACCTTCAAAATGCCCTCATTGTTTTTGAGACTTGCTTGATAAAGATTAATCCACAATTTTCCCACTTCTTCCTTTTCCATAATCCTGAGCTGGGTTTGATGTCAGACCCGAGGTAACAGCAATTAAGTTAAGAAGTCAGAATTTCAATATGGCAACGCCCATAGACATTGTTCGCAGTCCTTCTTACAGACATCACACTAAGCTAGATATTTCATAAGCAAAGGCCACTTTTTACTTCTTCAATTTAAACCTGGAGGTCCAACATGTAACACTGATTTTAGATTAACTCTTACATGTGTGTCTGGTAAAATAGAAATGTTTGTACATCTTTTTACTGTTGATGTGAGAATCGGCCCTATTGACTCGCCACATTGGCCTTTCAAGTCGTAACCGGGAGGCTATAAGTGGGAATTTTGGAGGGTACTCCAGTTAATTTTTCCAGTACAACTGGAACACAGCACAAAATCTACGTTGTGGGTGGACATAAAATACACCGAATACACTTTGATGCTAACATTAGAATTGTTAGCAAAGAAAGACTAGCCAGTTGCCCCAAGTTGTCAAATCATTTGTCTTGTTTGTAACTCTAGAAAATAATTTATTTCTACCACGTAACTGACAGAAAAACAATTCATAAGTACTGAAGGCTTTGTTAATCCTTTTGTTGTGTGCTGACAGCCATCTAAAAGGCAGTCTTTGTGTTATTGACAGCGTTAGCTAACAATTATTTTTAAACCATGTGAACATAAACTTGCCCCTATTTAGTTTTTTGGTTTTTTGAATGTGTTTTTTTTTTCTGGTTTTAAAAGTGAACCCCTTTCATTGAGATGTTTCACACTATGCATGAATTAATTTGTACCTGCCTTATGGTTGCTCCTTATGATACATCTCATTTAATGTGACCTAGTTATAGTCTGCTGCTGGGCAGAGCTACCATCCTGCCATGTTTGGCTGCATCCCGGCTCAAACACACCTGATTCTCTTTTCAGCATGTCACTCAATTCTGCAGAGGCTCGCTAGCATTTGGACTGAGGTGTGTTGAAAAGTGCATCTAAAAGTTGGTCTATTGTAAGACAATGTACTGTAGTTTTGTGAATCAAATATATCACATATTAGCAGGTTGTCACGTTGAGTTCTTTTGATTTAGTCAGGGTTCATAGTTTATTATAGCATTTAAGAGTCAGCTGGGTCAAACTGTGATCACAGTCAATGGAATTAGGTTGGTTTACGAACATGCTTCAATTATATTTCATTATTTATGAGTTTTGGGCATATTCATAATGATTTATCTCCATAATTTATCAGCAGTACCAAGTTACTGAGATAAACAACCAGATCTGCAGTGGTCAAGCACATGGTTATGAACTAGTTGGTAAGTTATGGATGAAATAATAACCTGAAGGTTTCAAATGAGGCATAAATTGGCAATGGTTCCTTTTAAAACATTAAGCTAATAATGTAAGGAGTTTATCCTGTAAAAATATGACTGATTATTGATTTGTAAGAAGTTTATTGGTCGAAAAGGATCATTTTTGTTGCGTAAATACCCGTCCGCCCCCCAAACTACTTCTGCACACAGTCCTTGGAGCTGCAACTAATTAGGCAAGTCAGCTCCCTTCACTGCAAGAAGGGAAACAAAAAAGTCTGCAGTTATGTGCGCTGCTTGCGAAGGTCTTTTTAGATTCACAAAACACAGCAGCTTTTACAGGCTTGTCTATTACCATAACACACTCTGCTAGTTCACAGTGCATAGAGCAGAGCCAGAGCGGCAGAATGCTGCGGTTGGCTTGTTTTTCTCTTTGAAGGCTGAAGGAGGGCATGGCAATATTTACTGAGAGAGCCTATCCAGCCCCCCCACTGAACACATACACACACTCTCCCATAGTCCCACCCTGTGAGGTTGCCGTTTGAGCTTCACAGCCAGGGGATGTGTTTTGCACCACTATGCCTTCTTTTTTTCCCTCCCCCACATCAGCATCCCCCCTTTTTGCGAGCCCTCGATGGACATGGCGCACAGGGACACCCGCTTTCTCATTAAAAAACCAACAGCCATTAATGTTGGATGAGGGCAAGAGGAGCTGGAGGAAGAAGAAAGAGGGAGGTGTTTTCCCCTTGATCGACTCCTAAGGATGCATGATGAATCCTCACAGACACACAGGGCGACATGCTGAGAAAAGAGAGGAGATGAGAGGCTGCAGATATATATATATATTTTTTTTTTCCGAAGAAAGAATGACAGAAATAATTGTGACCGTGTAAATCGCCCGCAGCGTCTCTAAGACACAGTTTAACATACTAAAAAGTGCATCACAGATTCAGAGTAACTGTGAAGCTTAGCTAATGGTCAGCTCTCCGTCCTCCATATATCTCTTAAGAGTTACCAGTAAGTCTGTCCCTAAACCTAATCTAAAATCAATTTATACCTTAATTGTAAACCTTACCCAAAAACAACAAAACACCTCTGAATAGTCGTTGCTTTTCAAAATTGGCCTTACAATGATTAAAATATAAGACCATAAAGACACACACACAGGTTTGTGTTTCTACCCAAATCAAAGCTGCAGTATGTAATGTTTTTTTATAACAAACAAAAAAAGGTTTTACATATTTGTCACCATGTTGTGGTAGTAGATACCAGACAGATAATCTGTGAACTGATCGATCTCCTCCACCTCCTCCCTGAGTTACTATTACCATCTACAGAAATGCATTGCTCCCGACCAAAAATCAACCAATCAGAGCCAGGAGGAGGGTTTCACAGCTATCAATCATCCTCATGTACTCACTGCTAAATGTGCTAATGGTGGAGAAACAACTCATCATTACAGAGGACAGAAGAGCAGGTTCACACAAAAGCTGATGGACAGCACTAAGGCCCTCCTCCTGGCTCCGATTGGTTTCTAGTTAGCACTGGTAGAAGGCAGAAGAGCTCAGTTTTTACACTGATTATTTGTCTCATATGTAATTGTCAAGACATAGTGACAGTTTTAACAAATATGTAAAAACAGCAAACAGTTTTTGTAAAAGTTACATACTGCAACCTTAAGACTTTGTGTTGACTTCCATTTATTTTAATACCTGCATTCATGACTAACCCAGACAGTTTCCCTAACTCTAACCAATACTAGTCTGTTCCTAACCTTAACCTTAACCAAAACCTAATACACATCATACCTGTAGACCTAAACAAGGGGGTCCATCCTATTAAGCCCGGGCTTTGGTCCCCATAAATCCCATCAGCCTTCAGAGAGTTAGTAAATATGCAAAAAAATGTTCTAAATAGAATTGCTAGACAACTACACACACACACCCAGACAACTAGCATCCTGTCTACATGGACTGTTGGTGCCTAATATGTTCCTACTGTGAAGTTTTGCATTGGAAGTCAAGGTCGACTGGAAATAAGCGACAGGCAAATGAGAGATAACGCCAACTCAGTCACAAGTCTGGGTGACAACAAAAGGCTTCGAGCCGACAAGTGGCACCTCTGCAAAGAAAAAAAAAATCACCTTTAGGGTTTGCAAATGTTGAAATATATAAGATCTTGATAAGCATGCAGTTGACATTTCGATCTGGTCTTTGATTTTCTAAGATCTGTTGTTCCAATTTTTACAGTTGATTGCAAAAGTATCCATTTAGATCTAATAACAGCAAGACGTTTTGTCTGAATTTGCTGTCCTGCTGGGCAGTTCCATTGCCCAGCAGGACAGCAAATCTAAACATCCAGAGCTAGAATAAAATCCTTTTGATCATGCTAGAGTGGCCCAGTCAAAGTCCAAACCTAAATCAAACCAAGAATCTGTGGAAAAACTTTAAAATATATTTTCCCAGATGCTGTCCTTCCCATCTGATCTAATTTGTGCAATTCTGGCTTGCTGTGCCAAGCTGGTGGTAACCTTCCCGAAAACATTTAATGGTTACTGATTACAAATGCTTGCCACACTCATCAGATTTTTCTTGGTTTTTAAAACCAACTCAGAACCCATAGACCCTCCTCCTTTCATTCATTATTATGCGTTGTAGTTTACTGCGAGTGTGATTTCCAGGAATATGATTTTCCCCCGTATCACAGTCTGTAAAAGATAAAACAACACACTCAGGGCACAAAGGGCAAATGCAGATATTCGTTGGCCAAAAGTTTATGTATATCATGGAGCTTTTTCTTTGCTGCGGTCATGAGGATCACCGATGGATGCCTCAAATGTGCCGATGTGCCTGGGAGGAAATTTGGGGTTGTATCGTTATTCTGCTATTTTCAAAAATAAAATAAAGAACCTCCAGGAAAATGCAACGATTACGGTCCAAAGCAACGTGGGCGGATTGTAAGAAGGGAACACATCTCGTTCTGTTAGCATTTGTGTTGGAGTGTGCTGTTATTTTTTTCTATTAATTCATTAATTTTTTTGACTTCCTCATATTTATTCAGCATTTCTGAGGGAGTTGCATGGGAAGCTGCAGAGCTCCTTAAAGAAAGGCCAGCCATGGCTGCAGAGTTGCAGGTCTGTGGGGAGCTTACGCCGCTTGTGTGTCTGCAGGCCCCGTCCACGTGTGTGTACAGCTACGGGATAGAGGCGAAGAGAGTGTGCACAAACCAGAGTTAGCATGTTGGGTAATGAATTTGCTCCTGCGGCACTCTTTAAAGCATAATTACACTCATCAAAGCTATGAAGGCCTTTTTTCGCCCACTGAATCTTAGCTAAAACAAAAGGAGAGCAAAAAAAAACCAAAAAAAAACACCACAGCTCAATCCTCCACCTACATTAACACACCACAGTCGGTACAACAAACCACAGTATTAGTTTTATGCCCTCTGCTGTCTTTAGAGCAAACGGTACGGCTTTTCAGTTAAGGAATCGACCGTCGCAGTCAGCCGGAAGATATGCGTCTTTAAAGAAATTTTATACAAGGTCATAAATGTAAGTAGAAATGTATTCTTAGATCAAAGTAAATAAATAGATCCTTAGATCAAAGGTTTCATCTTAACCGTGAATCTGACACACATTTAGGGCTTTTTTTTTCTCTCCATTTGGCTCATCTCAAATTCAGCCCCACGTTCCTTGTTGCTATCTGCTCCCCATTCCCTCTCTTTGATCTTCCACCGTCACCTGCTATTTCCATGGGAAAAGGTCAAGGTTGTGTGTGAGCATTAGGTTTTATGTCCAGGCCTACTAGGATGTGTGTGGCTGGAATATAGAGGAGGACTGAAGGTGGAAGCTACATCTTATGTGGTACAGGTGGCCAAATGAGATGGAGATGAAGAGGCTCAGGCTACGTTCACGCAGCAGGTCTTGATGCTCAATTTCTACGGAGCACCGAAAAGGACATTGAAGGAAAAAATAAAAAATAAACTTTATTTATTTATTTATTTTGCTTCAGTGTCTCACTGTACAATTTTGATTTTTTTTTTTTTTTTTGCTGAAATCCAATGGCTTTTGCGTTGTTGTTCATATTACTAAGTATAGGCGACGGCAATCAATGCACGTTTAACGTGCGCAGATGAAGAATGTAGACGTCACAGCAGCGCACTGTTTAACCACCATTTATGTATCAATTTCAAGTTTTTCAAATTACAAATGATGTCACAAAATCATGACATGAAGGAAGATAATAAAGAGAAAGCACAACTAATAGCAACAGCCTTTTGTGCCGTATTGACTGCAACTTCTGTAGAGAAGTCTGTTTGGGTGCGTAGTCTGAACCAGGAGTGATAGGATTGTAATATGGTGAGCTCCACTGGCCCCGACCTCTTTCATAATTTCATATTTTGAATTTTTACCCATTTGTATGTCCAGATTTGCAGCATCTGTCTACTTTTAGGGCAGAAATCTGACTCATGTCTCACATCAGTGAAATAGAAGTTGGATAAGATGCGACACGACCGTTAAGAATCCAGGAGGTTTCAGTGTTGTTTCCTTCAGCGGTTCTTGGTGTAGCACCACCATAGGTGAGAAGGTCAACAAAGTGCGTTTGACACAGTGCAGTGTGAAAGTGAGCCACAACACCTGAAAATGTAACAAATGTTGCAACTTTGGTCCCCAATCGAACCAAATCTACCAAACTATCAGGTGTGACAACATCCTTAAAGTAAATGGTGTAAATTAAAGGAGCAACTAATGGTGTCATTGATGATTTTAATAAAGATATTTCTTAACATGGGTTATTTTCACTACTGAATAGAAATGAATTTAGAATTTTCTAAATCTAAAAATGTAGATTTTTTTTTTAAACATGCAATTTAAATTTAAAAAATGTAATTACTTGCAGGGTATTTACACATCTTTATCGCCTTTCCTAAGATTTCACTTTGTGTTATTTTGCAAATTGTAATGTTCCCCTTAAACACACAAGCACACTCTTGAATTGTTGGCCTCTATGTGTTTAGCAGTGTTGATTTACACTTTAGCCGTTTAGCATGATAACAAATAACAAGCCTTCTGCAAATTAGCTCAATTAGTTCAACCTGGACATATGTTGCTAGCGTACAACCACCACTGCTTCCCAGTGAAGTTCAACAAAAAGATGTTGAGCTGTTGTACAAAATGGAGAAAACAACCGTCATTTGTTTTATCATTCTGTTGTATCATGTCGTGTGACAGGAGCTGAGTGTGCAATAAATCATCCATCATACTTTAGAGTGTGTTGCCAAAGGTGTGTCATGCAGCATATGACATTTCATATTTTCTCCTTATCAAACTGATAAGAATGAGAGTCAAAATGCTGTGTTTATTGTATGTGCTTTTGTTTTGTGTGTTTGGACTGTTTTTGTTCAGTTTAATTACTGCCACCATTTTTTTCCCCCTCAACATTATTTTGTAAATTTGAGATAATTTCCTCCTCCTCTCTTTATTGTGCCCTCTATCCCAAACAGTCTTTCCCCCCAATTCAACATAATAAACAGTGGCAGTGTTTTGTTTTCCTCTGTAAAGCCTTTGTGTCCCCCGAGGATTTATTTTCTGCCTACAGTATTTTTAGGGTCTTAATCTCCCTCTGTTTGATTACTACCAGCTAATTAAAGGGAGGCGATGCCAAGCAGGTGACAGAGAGAGATGGAGCTGTGTGGCACCACTAGAAGTCTGGTCTTCTCTCCTGTCCTTTGTTCAACTTGAATATTAATATTTTGCGCATTATTTTGGAATTTTGAGATGAAATGTCTGTTGAGATGAGTTTAATTTGCATATTGTAACATTCATTTTTAGTAGAGATGTACCAATTACAATTTTGTGTATATATATATGTATATGTGTGGTTGGATTTTGTGCAGTTGTTACCTGCCAGGTGATATGAGTAAGGGGGGGCATTTATCATATTATTTATCATTTATTGTGAAAAACTTCATTGTTTCATTTTTGTCTCAATAAATTTAAAATAATGTAAAAAAAAAAAAAAAACCCTGATAGTATTATCAGAACTTTTATTTTTAACATTTTGACAATATTATCAATTGCAATTACTGTGTGCAGAGTAAATATTTAAAAATATTTCTATTTTAAATATGCATTTAAATTAAGAACAGTACTTGACAGTGGGGCTTGTCAGCTACAAACTAGCCAATCACCATTTAGGGCTGATTATGCTGAAAATCAGTCAATACCGGTGAATAGTATTAAAAATTCTGATATTTCAAAGTGAAACAGTGGCATGTGTCTCTGAGAAGAGACGATGATAAATGTCACAGATGACAGCCAAGATTTGCCCTTTTACACAGTCCCTTAGCTCTCTTCAAAGGTCTCAATCGCCAGTTTTGTGGTTGAACCTGGACATCCATATGCATGTTGCTACATAATTTGTTACGTGTAGCGTGCTGCTACCATGGTACATTGTCAGACAGAACTTTGTTCTGGCCCCAGAGGCCACCAAGGCAGAACAGGGACACTGGTGAACCGCTGGGGTTTTGGGTCAATCACTGGGTGTATGGAGTTGATAAAATAGACTTCCATCAGCAGAATTGCACTGAAAAAACTCTGGTTTGGCCATTTCCTAATTTAGAATTCATAAATGAGGAATATATATATATATATTTTTTAAAAGTTATGAGTTATAAAGTGCTTTAGTTACATTTTTTGTAGGAATATTGGGCATTTATAGCTATTCATAAGTAGCTAACCAATGTATTATTTAAATCCATTCTCTAAATAGAAGAGAAAATTGTAATTTTCAAAATATTTTAGATTTAGAATATTTTTTAGATATCGGGACTGAAAAATATTTAAGTAAACAATTCTAAGCTTCTTTACCAGGGGTAAACATAAGGAAGAAAAAAAAAACATATTGTGCTTGTGGGGTGAAGTCTGTAAAGTTTGTTCAGAGTAACATTTCAAAGAAATACATTTTCTTTCTCAAAACATTAAGGACGTGTTTATTCTGCTGATGTGCTTTGCTCTTAGCTTGTAGAAAGCTCTTAAACCTCCTTAATCACAACCAAAATCAACCGTCATACCTTGGATTGGTGTCCATTAATCATTAGGGGAGAAAGGGATATCTCCCTCTAAGCTATTATCTTGAAAAGCTGATTTATTGGCCATTGGTGTAATAGTGTCCTTTTGTCACGCTATTCTCAACAAATTCCTTTCAAGTGATGTTTTTGTGCGGTTCTTTAAAACTGTACGTTAGCGATAATGAAAAAGCCTGCATTGAAAATATGAAGTGCATCAGCAACACTTAATTAATCTTAATTGCGCTGAAGAAAGGAGGAAAAAAAAAAGAAAAGAAGAAGCCAGCCGGCATGATCACCTCGTTTTTTTTTTTTTCTAAACGATTCTTGCCTCAACAATATTGCGTACAGGCCATTTTTTTCCCGTCTTCCCTGGCATGATGAAATGCACTTTTCCTCGCTATCTATTCCTTATCCACTCTGTTCCGCCACACACTCTCCTCTACGGTTGAGGAAAAGCTTTCGAAGGCTGCCAGAGCAAACCAGTCATCTGCTGGCAGTCTATTTGCTGTTGTTGGTGGGGGGGATGAGTAATGACGGTACCACTGTCCTTATCACCAGTCCACACACCTGCACTCCTGCCTGCACCACACACTTAATTGCCCCTCACCCCCACGTCACACCCCTACCACTCCTTCATGACCGGATATCTGCCTATGTTCCACATTCTTGGATGGAGGCCTTCTGTCCATTATTGAAATGACTTTAAGGGATTTATTGTTGTGGTGAAGCCAAAAAAAAGTGAAAACCAACATTTATGTCAGGAATGGGAGGGCGTACTGTCAACTTGATGAGGGAAGCTTTGTGTGTTTGGGGAGAGGAACAGGATCAGGACTAACTGGTTGAATTTAGAGGGGGAAAAACTTGGGAGATTTTCCTGAGGCTTTCTGGGCTTACGGATTACCACAGCTCAGGGTCAAAGCTGACATACTGCTGAGGAATAGAATGCAAAAAACAAAGCTAAACAAATTAATGTTCAAGTTGACTGAAACAGACAATGCCAGAGTGAACATTATCATAAAGTGTAATAAAAGTAAAAGAATAAGTCCTTGAATATGAGGTGCAAACAGTGTTTACATTGGAAAGTTTCTAAGACTGAAACTTTTTTCTTTACCCTTATTAGAATTGCTAATCAGATGCGGTTTCTAGTCGGATTTCCAAACTCTTGATTCTCGTGTAAACCTCTGAACAGCTCTGCTTGAAAAATGTTACTGCTTTGACTATTTTTTTTTTATTGCGAAATAAAACATTTTTCTCAAAAAGAATCTTAGGTAAAAAGAGCAACAATTTATTATTAGTTTTGTCTGTTTTTTGGTCACTACACAAAAAAATCCTAAACATTCACTATGTTGTAAATGATAAATTACAACCATTAAGAACTGGGAGCGTCGTCACACTGTGTGTTTGAGACAAAAGTTTTCATAATGTCGTTTCTTGTCCCATGCTTTGCTTCGTAGAGAGGATCTGGACCCTCAGCTATTGAGAAACGATTTCTTTTTGGAGGCATGGACTTCGTTGAAGTTTTAAAATTTACACAATTGCTAACGTTTAGCCAGTTTGCGCTTGAACAACCATCCTCCACTGTGAAGAGTGACGTGCTGAACCAAACAAGATGGCTATTAAAGTTAATTGAATATTTAGAAGCATGGCCAATGCAGACTCGATGGCTTCGTTCACTTCCTCCACTACCATTACTAAAATTACAGGCAGACTATAAATCCAAAGTGCAGAAAATCAACAATCACTCACAACTCCTCCTTCTGTTTTCTGATCGACCGTGTTGAAATTCTCCCGGAGAAATCCAGCTCAAAGGGAGAAATCCCAGACAAAGCACTGAAGAGAGATGAGAATCTAGTGGACCAGCAACAATGGCAAGCCTACTCTAACCATAACTTTCACACTCAAGAGTGGTGTCAGTGCAACTTGTTAGGAGTATGGTACATCCATTGATTGAGAAAAAATAGCATGTTTTTTTAGACATGACTGGCTTATTATAAATCAGTGAATTGCTATGAAAAATCAACCTATTCCACCCACAAAACCAATTTGTCATTGAATCCCTACATACAAAATGCAATGTCAAATTGCATTTGTTTTAATATGCAAAAAGAAGTTATTTTTAGAAGACGGATTAAATAGCTATTTAACCCAGAATAATATCAGTATATCCTGCAAGCTTGAAAAACCGTAAAATGATAGAGTCATGAGCCTGTTAGGTAAGATCAGCAAGTAGGAACCGCCTGCAGGCTTTTGTTCAGATCCTTCCACAACTATTTTACTTTTGGGTTGTTGAAAGGTAATTTTGGAGCCAATTGAAATCCTGTGGTTGGAGATTCCTCAAGGCCACTCCTCCTCTGACAGAGCTGTAATAGCCTTGTCTCTCAGTCTCTGGAGGACAAGTAAATTGTCTCCTATCCAACCTGAAATAACTCTCTGAGAAGATCATGATTGCACCCAAAGAGATTGTCTGCGCATTGTCTGTATTTCTAATAAAACACTGTTATTTTTTTTTTTAGATGAAACTCTTCAATGTATTGACTATCATTTGCCTCATCTAGACAATTTCTCAAGCTTAAAGTGCTATTTTGGAAAGAAATGAACACACTTTGAAAACAAACCAATAAAGCTGTTTAATATTTTACATAGCCTATTTTTTGAGAAGTCTTATGTTAGCTAATAAGCTTAAAAGGCAATTAAAATGTCTAGTTTAAATCAGATATTTTTAGCCTAACAACATGACTGAATTAGTCAAGTTTCTTCATATCATAAAGATTTTGATTTATCTGGCTTGTTGTTAATGTTGTAAAAATGTTACCATAGCCTAATGACATTTTTAAAAAGGGAATATGTGCCGTTCATTCACAATGCCAGTATAGGGGACAACATGCTAAGCTTACTAGCAAGTTTGACGTTAGCGTCAGTGCTGTAGTTAACTAGCTAAAGTTGGTCTCAAAACCTTTATACTAACAAGGTGTCTTGTAAAACTTCTCCCACGACAACATCTGAAATGAGAAATTCATTATCAACCTCAAGATTAAGAAGCTCAGTTTGTCACCAAGTTTAGCTTAAGTGTTAGCACCAACGCTAAATCAGTTATAGCTGCGTTTAGGCGTTAGCGTTAGCACACTGTTGTGAAAGTTTCAACACATTCTGGTGCTGAAACTTTCACAGCAGTAAAACTTTTCTCATACCTTTTATAAGGTGATGTGTTAATAAATAATACGACCCGTTTAAACATATCAGTCTTAAAGCTACCTGCTGGACACCACATGAGATAAAAAAAAAAAATTGGTAAGATTTGTAACCAAAACAATAACAGTCAGAAATTAACAATATTTTGCAACAAACTGTTTTATTCATATATTTGAATAATTTAACTAATTTAGGTGCAGCCTGCTGCATAAACCTGTTTATCTGTTAGGTTGATTGCAGACATTTCCTTTTAAACTGAAGCAGTGGCAGCTCTATTATCTATTGAAATCAATTGACGAGTGTCCACCCCACTCTTTGAGAATCCCCTCGAGAATTCCTCCATAAGGCCTCCAGCTGGACATGGCGGCCACATTCTTGTCCGCCAACCAGCCCCACAAGCCAGGGTGGTGCCGAGATGTTCCTATTGGCAACCCCTCCCCTACCCCCCTCCCTCCCTCCACATCCCTGGTGATAAATTTCCACCAGCCTACTGGATGACACTAAATTTTTCATCATTAATCTAGGCCATTATGAGGCTGTTTCCCCAGCATTGATCCCCAGACCAGTCCAGCTGACGCAGCCCCTTCAGGTTGAGTGTGGATAGTGAGGACTGGGGGGGGAGAGGGACAGCGCAGTAGGTCACTGGTGGAACTGGGAGACAACCAGACTGCCCAGTCAAGTGCAGAGTTAAGACAACCAATAGGAAGCATGTGTGTGAGGTGTTGCTTGTGCATGATAAGCAGTTTGATGCACCGCTTGGGAATATTTTTATATCTGCTCATAAATGTGAGCTTATGTTGAAAAACAGCTTTGTTTTCAGGGCCTGATCACAGGTTATATAGATGGTGTTGCGTTCCGTTATGGTTTTTAGATGCACACTTTACATTAATGCACCACTAGACTCCTTGAGGAAAAGCAGACTGCTTTTGTCTTAATTTCATTGCTTCCCTTTCTCAATTTGCTCTCCTGTTATTCTTTTCCCCCGTCTGGCCTAGTTGAGATTGGCCTGCTGTTGCACACTCCCACCATTCCAGAAAATGAGATGAACAGAACGCATTCTATCCCACTGGGGAGAGATGTAGAGCAGGAAGATTTACCTTCTTCTTCTTTTTTTTTTCTTTCTTTTTTTTTTTTTTTACAAATGATATCAAATCAGGGATTGGAAAGTCTTTCAGCTGTGAAATTACTCGTCATCCGGGTCCTTCTTGTATCCGCTCGCTGAAAGGAAGCTACAGAGACGTTTACAGGGAAGTAGTAGTGGGGGAGGGCGGGGGGAAAGCGGATGATTTTTGGTTCAGCATGTGTACCCTGTCTCTGGTTTTTTTTTTTGCACGTCATCAGTTGCTGAAGACGTTCTTGTCGTGGCTGACGCTGTGCACAAAGACGGTTATCTTCCGTTTCTTTTATGTTGTTTCGAAGATAATTGCTCAGTGAGAGTCATGTTAGCTGTAATGAGTATTGTTGTATCCTGATTAAAAAAAAAAAAAAAAAGCACAGAGAGATGATCTGAAAGTTCAGTCTATTATAAAGCTGTATGGAACAGTAGAGTTCTCCCAGACTGGTTGTTGTGACAGCCAGCCGCCTTGGCCTGAGTGTCGGGGTAGCGACGTCGTATCTGAGGGGGCTGGAGGCGGCAGCCGGGGGGAGGGGGGGGGGTCAGATGGACGAGGTAATTACTCGGATCAGTGAGCATGAAGGTGGGGCCATGGACCACTGTCATCACCAAGCTAACAGCTGGAGGCAAAAGCCCCTTCAACAGCTGGCTGATTACAAGCATGCTCACGCACAAGCAGATGCGCTCAGTCCTGGAGAATTACCCTCACCTGTGCTGAAAAAAAAAAACAAAACCTGTGGTCACTGCCGCAGCTAGATAGCTATTTTACTTTTTCTGTTTGCCATGATCAGAACGATGGATTGTTTTCCTAAGCTTGGATCAGAATGTTGACACCCACCCATCTCCTCGTGTCTTCTGGTGTTTTTGAGCTGTTGACATTGCCGTCTCGTTCCTTTATCCTCCTACATGAAGAAAATGGAGACATTAATGGAGTGCGGAGTCCTACTGTGTGAGTTATTACTCTGCTCTTTCCCTAATGGAGAAAAATTTAATTATCAGCTAATTTGCTGGGTTGTCTCTGGTGACATCAAGTTCCCCATAGTGTCGGCTCCCATTAAATGGTCTGCTTTGACTCCTTTTTGCAGACAGAAGGAGTAAAAAAAAAAAAAAAAACGAACTGAGGTAGACGCTGTGCACTTTTGAGCCCCTTTTGTTTTTCTGACACACGGTAGTACATGGAAGACACATTGGCTGCGTTTAGATTGACCACATAATTGCATAATTTGACATTTTGAACATAAATTTGCTTAATGGAAACACGGCAAATTGGAAAAAAATCTTGTTTTTCCATAAAATGTTTTGGCACGAGAAGTAGGTGGTTTTTTTTTTGGCCGTATCAAAATTTGTTTATGTCATAATACTGCAATAGAAACACTTTCTTCACATCACACGAGTCACGTGAACAACAACCTGATGCTGCCACTGGCGCAAACCACGTAGAATGTGATGACAGAAAGTAGTTAGAGCATATTTTTTCTTTATGAACAGACTTATTCATGTCTGATTGCTTACTATGTTTCTTATTTAATGTTAATGAAAACACCACAATTGAAAAATTGTGACATTAGCACAACATTGACTTTTTTGAGCACATTGGAAATGGAAACGCAACTTATGAGCACTTGCTAGTTATTTATTCTAATAGCAGGAGCGACAAAAATAAAACAAAAATAATTAAAGACTTGACATCTAAAACCACCTTAGCACCCTACTATAATGATTAATGTGGTCAGCACAGTTAGCATTACAGAGTGCAGTCTTTGTAGTAGTCGGATGATACCGATGTTTGCGCTTTTATGTCGTGCACCAGATTTGATTCTCTGTTCATCAACATCTTCCAAACTATAGTTTGTTTTTGGTCGTAGCACTAATGTATGGTGTACACATTCAGATTGAATTTTTAATTTTTACCTTTTGATTTTGGAAACCATCTTTACCCATTTGTCGTACTTGTATTCCAAATCCTGCCCACCTTAGTTTTTTATTGTACTGAAATTGAAAAAGAGATGGAACTGTTTGTCTTTTTTGTGTTTTTGATCTGTCTCATCCCACTGTAAATTGACAAAACCTCATGCTTGTAAGTAGAGCAGTGTCGGGTCTGTAAATAAAAAGTGACTATATATCGTATCCGTCTTCATAATGGACCTGCATTAAACCCTCACAGTGGTATTCTTATTATGATCAGCTAATGTTTCACATTCATCTGGCCGTCTCTACTTGTAACCACTGGGTATAATTACAGTCTGCAGTGGAGCCGTCTCACCTCCACATATTACGTGGATGTCATCCAGTGGGACCATTAAAACAATGTGTTACGATTGGTTGTCTTAAGCAGTGAAAGGGATTGATTTCCATTTATCCCCCATTAAATCCACTGACATCTGGCATGCCTTTGCCAGCATGCTTCCAGATCCCCTTTTTTTTTTTGGTTTTCCATTGAAATATTGAGGAGTACATTTTGCTTCCACAGGCCTGCTACTACCCTGTCAAAATAAGCTTGATGTGATTTATTGTAGTTCCACAGCATGTGCAGGATCTTTTGACAGCTAAATTGAAATCAGCTGATAATGAGATTAGACCCATGATTGCTTTTCACCTTCGTTGTGGAAGTGTTTTTTTGGAAATCTGTATGCATCTACTATCTTTGAACAGGTGTGTTTATGCTGTTACAGTGTAGTTATATGTTAGACTTGTGTGGCAAGTGAGTGAAGACTGAGGAGGCAGATGAAATGCCTGTTCAAAGAGAAAGACTCCACCTGTCTTTGTGCAGGCACTTATCATTGTTAGTTCACTAGGGTGTGAGTTGGCATTTTACTGTACAACAAAGCTGAGTAAAGAAAAAAAATATTTTAACACAAGAATTCTTTAAAATGACGAATAGATTTGTTTAATAGCATATCTATTTACATATGCCGTAAGTGGGTGTGAAACGTATTTGCCCCCCTTCATGATTTCGTCTTTTTTTGCATGTTTGTCATAGTTTCGTGTTTCAGAAGATCAAACCATTGTAAATATTAGCCAAAGACAACACACATAAATACAAAATGTGTTTTTCAAATGAACGTGCTTATTATTAAGGGAGAAAAGAAAATCCATGTCATTAGCACACATAATGCTGCCACGACCAGTTTAAAAAAAAACACACATCCTTTTGTTGCATCTATTATTTTCTTTAATAAATATGACTAACACTAAGTGTTTTTAGCCTTCTTATAGTGATGTTCACATTAAAAGGAAGATCATCTTGGCTGCTGCACCTCATGATGCCTTGCTTTGCTAAGTTTTCTTTATCAGGGGAACAACGTAGTTTCTTGTAGTTTTATCCACACGTGATTAGCTAGAGCTACATTGAAATGCTCAGCCAAAGTCAAGTAAATAAGTTACCATTAAACTAGCACTGTTGCTACTACTACTACTACTACTACATTGAAAACATAAAGCAATTAAAAAATACAGTGAACCCTCACCTATTTTGGGTGAGGGTTCACCCAAAATAGGTGAACCCTATTTTGGGTTCACCCAAAATTCACAAAATTTTTCTGTGAAATCGTCCACCAATCTCAAATTTTTCAGTGAAATGTAACTTTAAATATTCACGGAAAACACGTGCATTTGCTGTTTTTATTTTATTATTATTTTCTGTAGCACATACCATATCGCATAACGTAGCACATAAAGTATTTGAAAGAAAATGCAGCTTGGAAAGCTGAAAAACCTAGGTGCAATGCTACCTGACACACTATTGGCTGGTGTTTTCAAAGCAGCTAATTCATGAACTCCATTTGTCTTCCTTGCCGCTGATTGGCTGTACCCCCAAGTACGGAAATAAGGAAAATTATAGACCTTCGCTTCTGCTGTAGTGCTAAGTCTGTTTCCACTGTGGATATTAATGCATCTCAGGTTTTTCCCCAGTGCATTATAAGCCTGGCGGGGCACCAGGCTTTACTTGCCCCCCCACCAGGCTAAGCACATTTGTTTATTTTACATGATTTTGTGTTTTATGCACCAGTAAGAGAGATAGCATAGACATGTTAAACTAGGTTTGTGTATAATAAAACATCAGTTATTTAATTACTGGGGCTATTTATTTATTTATTCACTTATTATAGCAGGGTTTGGAGCTGTTTACTTATTTACTTATTTATATTTTATATATGGGCCAACATTCCAGCAACGGTGTGTGCCAACCTTGTGAAGACTTACAGAAACCCTTTGACCTCTGTCATTGCCAACAAAGGATATATTACAAAGTATTGAGATGAACTTTTGTTATTGACCAAATACTTAT
>CAEGAE010058477.1:0-10605 GCA_903067095.1 Girardinus metallicus
ATGTGTTTTTGTGTTTGTGACATTCTGTGTGTTCAAAGGGGGGTTGTGTGGTGGATACAATGTATATATTTCACACCCGAATGTATGCTCTTATTGTGAAGGGGAGAAGGTGAGGTGAGAAGACACCAACGGTTGTCCTTCATTCTATTTTTGGTTTTGGTTGGAAGACATTGAGAATAAAACAAGACTCAAATTACTTTTACGTCTTTTTCTGCTGACTTCCACAAGTTTTTAGTTATCATTTCCATTGCATATCACTAAACGAATCATACCTACACCTCCAGGTTTCACTTGGAAGCGTAGGTCCAGTTCTACCGGCTATGAACGGCACGTAAAAGAATAATCTGATTAGGAGGTGAAATAAATCTGGTTCAACCTTTTGTCGCAATAGTTTTACAACATGTTTCTCAAATTACCTCATTTTGCTCAACATCCTCCATATAAAATCCAAACCACTTCCAAACTATTGATATACGCTGTTTCTCTTTGGAACTAGACGAGTTCATGTGATTCCTCTTCAGTTTCCGTCTCATTCAGCCGCTAAACTCTGCAGTCACCATGTTTATTTTCTCTGTGATTGGTAGAAAATTTTCAGGTTGGGAGGCGGGAGGGAATAGTGACGCATTCATAGGGTGTCGGACAAACCATAATCGCAGTGAATTTGACGGCGAAAGTTTATTATTTGAACGACAATTTATGCTCGATGGTTGTGATATAGCCATTTTAACTATCGTAAATTGGAAATATTTCGATACATTGAGTACACTCGATACATCGCCCAGCCCTAGTCCTTAGCCTGTGGTGTGGTGGGGCCCTCACCCCCTCCCTGGCCTGCAGCAGCTGCCTCTCTGCGTTCTGCTTCTTGTTGTTGTAATGCTGATCTTCCACTTCATGCGTCAGCTGCAGCCACTTCTGCAGCGCCTCAGGTGGCGCCCAGCGCGCCCGCGACTCCAGCTCCCGCTCCGCCTTCCTCAGCGCCATCCGGACCTGCAGGGGAGTGGGAGGCGGTGAGGGCCGGCTCCTCTGATTGGCCGGCGCCCGGTAGGGGGCGGTACCTGCTCCAGCTCCTGCTCGGCGTATTTCTGGCGGCTGCGCTCGTTCTCAGACCCCTCCCTCAGCTTGCGGAGCCGCTGAGCTTCCTGCTTGGCCGAGTCAATTTCGCTTCGTAGCTCCTCCTCCACCTTCACCTTCTCCACCTGGACGCAGTGCTGCTGCTCCTGCGCCCGCCGCAGCCTGGCAGAGACACAGCAGGTCAGAGGAGCAGCAACAAACACTTGCAGTGTTTGTTTGTTGCAGTGTGTGCAGGAGCACACACTGCAACATTACACACTTCCTGTTGTGTGTAATGGCTCGGCAGGAAGTGACAAGCCAGAAAGTTTGACTCTCTAAGCATACTTGTCAAGTTTCTCGTTTTTTCTGGGAAACTACCGTAGTTTACCTCCCTCTCCCGTATTAGTATTCCTCCTGCCCCCAATCTGACAGTAGCACCAGACGGCAGCATTTCCAGTATTCTCAAGTCCAAAACTTGACAGGCATGTCTCTAAGCCACGCATTCAAAAGCAGAACTGGACAAATCCCACTTTTGATTTGATGTTAGTTTTAATTTCTTTTCAAAACTGTGACGTAATCGTTACCATGGAGATTCTAGCCTAACCGCTGCCTTATAAACCCTGCTTGATTCATTTCAATCAGGAGCCTTTAATGACAAAGCTAAAGCAAATGATATATTTCAGAATGTTCATTTTTAATCATCTTAACTCATCTGGCGTCCCTCGGGGTTCTGGTTCGGTCTCCCTGATATTTCAGGTCGACCTGCTCCGTCAGTTTCTGTATTTTTAATAATCTGCTATGCTGATGACTCTCAGTTATGTCTCTCATGTCACCCTCATGAACAGAGGTGCAGCTGGAGTCTTTGGTCGTCGGCCATTTTGACCAACAGCACCAAAGAAATTCTGTCAGTAATTAAATGTTAATGACACATAATGTTGAGTCTCACTGTAATTACACCAGGAGTCACATGACCAGGGCTGCTGGTTGTTCCATGTATGAGTCTGAAACTGAAGGCCGTCTTTCCTCTTTGGTTTGACATCAGAGAACTCTGAGCTTTTTAACAACCAGATAAAACAGCTGGTAATATGCTGATGTTTGATGCTTCACTTTCTTTTGTTCTGCCCTGAGTGAAGTTCACCCACCTTCTGCAAATCCAACAAAATTGGTGTCAAACATTTGTGCAGAAAAACATTTAGTTTGTCTAATGGTGGTCAACCACTATTAGAGGTCAACCAGAGTCTGCTGGTTGACCTCTAATGGTGGTTGACCTCTAAACCACCAGAGGTCATTTAGAGAAAACAAAGAAGAAAACAGCGAACTGTTTTCCTGTTATCTGGTAACTTCTCTTATAAATATCTTTAAAATAATGGCGGGACAAATGACATCAAATCAAACATTTGACACCAATTTTGTTAGATTTGAGTAAACGTGTGGGGGCTGGTTGACCTTTAAACTTTTATTAATATCATCAAAGCAAAACCAGCACAAACGTTTGACACCAATTGTGTCTGATTTGAAGAAGGTTTGGGGAAACGTCACGCAGGTTTCTGAAGGATCATTTTTTGATCCAAACTGAAATTGATCAGATGTTTATTTTTTTGTCCTGAACAGGAGGAAACCAGTCTGTGCTCCGCCTGCAGGGGGAGCTGTCGCGCCGACTGCAGAGGAAGTGGATATGTGACTATTTCTGGAGATGAAGGACAGAGATGAAGCAGCTGAATTATCCTAGAGAGGAAACGGTATGAAGTCGGCTGTCAGCTGACTGGGAGCTGCAGCAGAACCGCTGGGCTCAGCGTTGCGGGCTTCACTTTACTGTTCAGGACAATCAGCAGCTGTGCTGGGGCTGAAAATAACGGCGGTGCAGCAGGAGCAGCAGCTGCTGCTCAGACTGACAGCACAGGGCCTTTGTTCAAACATTATGAGCAACACTAAAACATTTCTAAACAAACAAGAATCCGTCATCTGAAAACGTTCAGGAGCAAAACCTTCCAGTATTTAGGAAAACTTTAGTTCACAAACCCAAACAGACCCAACTCCTCATGGTCCACCACCAGGGGGCACACTTTCAATAATATACTAATACAGGAGTTAATATTTCGTTTAGCGTTTTTCTAACTTTGAAAACATTTAGCGCACTTAGCTTCCCCCAGATACATTTTTCAGAATAAGTCCTAAAGCATAATTTACTTTCATGTTCAGCTAAATAACGTTTGACAGTTTAAAAAACTGACATCATAAACTTAGCTTTCTAGTTGACTTTAACTCGTTTTCCATTAGCTCAGCCAACTTTAGCTTTATTACTTAGCTTAGCTTGTGTCACTCAACTTAGTTTGTTTAACTCATTCTAATGTGTCCTGGTTTTTCATGTTTTATCTTAAATCATCACAACTTATTTTATCTTTGTTTATTCTTCCTAGTTTAGCTTATTGTACTTTTGTCCACTTTAGATTCTCTGTCTCTGTTTTGTTCCTGTTCATATTTTCAGGTTAACCAACTGCCATGTCATGATTTATGCTGGTATCTGGGTCAACACAAACTCGTAAAGATTACCAGGAGACATATTTTGTTCCTTATTTTGAAAGGGAAACGTGCTGATGTGTCCAGGTGCTAAACTGCAAGTCAAGAGGAAAACTTTCAGAAGGATTTAATTTCCCAAACTGTTATCCATCCGTTGCTAGGCTGCGCCTCAACGTCTACCGAACTGATCTGGAACATCTTCGTCTACGTCTCTAACTCCTCTTCTTCCGCAGACCTTTCAAAACCTTTTCCTGCAGAAAAGAGGAACTGAGGGCTGCAGCTCGCTGAAGCCCAGAGGAAGCCAGCATGTTGCAACACGCTTCAGTCTGTTGTACAGTAGTCTCTCCGACAGGTGTGTGTGCGTGAGTGTGTGTGAGCTGCAGGCTGAGCTGCTGGCTATTCTTTGTCCATATAAGGATTTCAAACAAAGCTCCAGCAGACGCTGTTCTCACACGTTATGGGACTATTTTCCTGGCTGCAGCTTCGTCATCATCTAAATTACATTCAATTATAAAATAAATCAGATCTCATGGTTTCAGAAACACAAACACAGACGGCCAGCGGACATATTTCAGTGGTAACAGTGGAAGGTCGCAGTGTTGCGATACACAGAGGTATTTTTAGCTGCAGCAGGGAGTATTTTCATCTAATTCTTTGTGTAGCTGTCAGCTAAAAATAACCTGGAGTCCTTGTTAGCTACAGGATCAGAAAGGCTCTGAACTGTAGCTAATGTACTAACACCAAAGCTAACATTTCAGTTAGCTTGTCAGGGTTTTTGCTAGCTTTTATGATTGGACAAAAATAACGTCTGGTTTGTTTTTGTAAATAAGCTTAGCTTACTTACGAACCGTGCAGGAAGGAGTGTAGTAACAAGCTTGATCCTGTAGAGGGAGATGTAGCACATTTCATGTAGCACATTTCATTGACACATGGTGGACAGCTACAGGTTGAATTTTGCGCTTTAGCATTAGCTTCCACTAACTACAGTGCAGGTGTAGCACTTTTGCGTTAGCAGAGCTATTGTTTATGATTTGCGCATTAGGATTAGCGCAGCTAGCTTTTAGCTAGCACTTGCCACTTCTGGTTCTGACCTCATCTCTGTCTGACTTCAGGAGCAGAAAACCCTTGGTGCTGGTTTCCATCACACAGCCACTGGTTTTATCAGAAGCATTATAATGCAGGGTTTAATTCTTCAGGAGTTCTTCAAGGCTTAATGTTTGGACTCCTTATGTTCATGATAAAAGCTACTTCTTTAGTTCATCAAATGAAACTACAGTCATACTACTACACAGCTAGTCTCAGATGTAAACAAAGAGATAATAATAATTCTCCCTGGCATCCAGAACACCTTAGAGGTTCTGGATCGGGTTAAGGTTGCCGCGGTTCCTGCGGTTGGTATGGACTCACTTCGCTTGCAGGTCCAGCAGACTTTCCTCGGCCCTCTGCAGGCCCTCCAGGTCCTTCACCAGCTTCCCCAGGTCGTCTCTGGACTTCCTGGTCTGGATGTAGGCGAACCAGCAGCCGCCCAGAGCCATCAGCACCGACAGGCCCAGTCCCAGGTCCTTCCACCAGTTCTGCCGGCCTGCTCACACACACACACACACACGCACACACATAGAAACAATGGTTTATAGGAGACAGGGTTCAGATTCTCCTAAAAGTGTTTTCAGAAGAATCGCTGAGCTCTAAGCCTGCTTGGTTTGAGCACCAAGAGCAGCTAAAGAGTTTAGTTTGGAAGAATCTGATGGATTTCAGAGATTGTCTTGGTTTTATCTCAGAAAGCTGAATTGAGTTGGACGAAGAACATCAGTTCAAATCACTGGACAAATGTCGCACTGCTTAGGATGGATGGGTGGAGTTGGATGCTATTTTTATCACATTATGTAACCATTTCAAATCCATTTCAAAATAAAAGCCCCACAGATGTGTGCTGCCACATTCAGAAGGGATTTTATTTTGAAATGTAGCAGGAAGTGGTAAATGCGTTCTAAATGCATCACTTCCTGGTTATTAGAGTAACAGGAGTTTAAAAGACTGAAACCAGAGCCGTCAGAACCAGACCTGCTGGCGGTCCAAACAGAACCACGTCCAGGGCTTTGAGCTGCAGCTTCTGGGCGTGGCTCCGGTCCAGAACCTTCAGCAGCGACACGGTCAGAGTCACGTTCTTCACCGCCAGCCTGCGTGGGGACACAGGGAGGTCACACCGGGTCCGTTTCTGACCCAACCAGCCACAGGCGAGCGCTTACCTGGGCAGCGCCTTCCCGTCCAGCTGCTGCATGCGGAAGCCGGCGGCGTACTGAGGGAGCTCCACGCTGAGGGACAGCCACTCCTCCACCTGCAGCGCCGTCCAGTTATACACTGGACACAGAACACCAGGGACCGGACCGGGCCGGACCATCAGAACACACTGGACCAGGTCCAGGCTCGGCTCAGTGGCCTCTAATTCATACTGACTTCATTATTAACTCAACACAGAGAAGCAACAGGTTCTGGTTCTGAACCCAGAAGGTTCTGGTTCTGACCTTCGGACTCCTTCCAGGCGCTCCACATGTCCTCCAGGCTGATGTGTGGGTCGGCCCGGTGGAAGCTGCGGTGCTTGGCTTTCGGGTTGCGGTCCTGCAGGTCCTCCCTGAGGAACTGAGCAGAACTTTTTCAGCCCAGGTTCAGAGGACGGGTCCAGAGGACGGGTCCGGTTCGGTCTCACCTCGTCCGTTTCCATGGCGTCCACAGTGCCGTCTGCGTCATCGTCCATCATCTTGTGGATGCTGCGGATCGCCTCGAAGCTCAGGATGGAGTTCTGATCGCTGCAGAGAGGCGGGTCCACAACGCACAGACCTACAGAACAATCAGAATCAGACAGAACCAAACAGAACCGTCAGAACCAGACTAATGTGTGTATGGAAAGCCAAAAAGGACAAAATTCAATAAATGTCACGTTAAATAATGCGCAGTAATGTACTTTTAATAATTTTCATAACATAAATTCATTTAAATAATCATATTGTGCTTTAACTCTTTATTTTTGATTTATTGCTACAAACTTGGAGGGAATGTTCAGGGTCGGAACTAGAACCTCAGCGCCAGAACAGGAGAATATATCTGTCCATCTTCACATCCTCCACTTCCTGAGTGGGCGGAGCCAGACTTGCACCCTGCACACAGTTGTTGCCACTTCACTTCCTGTGACATCATCAGCGTGTCATCTCCAGGAAGCTGTGGTTAGCTGCCAGCGGCTAGCTCCCGCACCAACAGCTGCTGCAGGCTCCACCAGCAGCAGGGCGGAGGAGGGGTGATGCTGCGAGCTGCTGGACCCGGCCGAGTCAGAACCTCCAACATCCTGGACGATCCCTGTCGCCTTCAGCAAACATTAACTCAGTCTCAGGTTTCTGTGCTGTTCAGTCTTCCTTGTTGAACAATGAAGACCAGAACCAGGAACCAGAACCTGATGAACCAGAACTGGAAACCGATGAAACAGAACCAGAATCTCTGGTATAAGCCGTGCGGCTAACAGACGGTTGGTTCTGCTGGATGTTGAACTGGATTAACATCTAGCAAGATGTTGAAAGTTGAAGAAACACGCTGAGTAAACAAGACAGAGGAGACAACTGGACCCCGTTCTGTTAACCCAGCAGCTGCTCAATAACACAAGAACCCAGAATGATACCGCTTTGATGTCTTTCAGTCTGGTTTCCATGGTTACCGCCGTACAGAGACTGGCCTATTCAAAGTATTCAATAACATCCACATAAACACAGATTGTGGAAGAACCACAGCGCTGGTTCTGGTGGACCTCAGCAGAACTGACTGGAGAGTTGGGTCAGACTCTCCGGTCCAGAACTCAACTGGTTCCAGTCCAACATAAAGAACTGGGATTTCTTTGTTTCAAAGAGGTCAGAGGTTACAAGTGGTTTACTGCAAGGTTCAATCCTAGCACCCCTCTTATTCAATACCTTTATGCTCCCACTGGCTCAGGTTATAACAGGAAATACGACTGGCAATCAGCTTAACATTATGATGTCACCAGGTGACCTTTGACCCCATCCAATCACTGAACAGATGCTTAGAACATATAAATGTGAGGATGTGCCAAAACTCTCCATCTGAACATACACAAAACTGAAGTTATTGTCTTTGGACCTAAAGAGGAACGATCTAGATCTAGACTTATAGATCTAGAGTTATACACACAGCTTCAGTTCTTCCAGCTGAAAACTAGCAATCAGGACGACCTCTGACCTTAACCTCCAAAGACACATAAAGACAGTTCCAAAATCAGCCTTCTATCACCTGAAGAACATTTAGAAATAAGAGGCGCCTTCCATGCATTGCTATGGGCAGGCCCCAAATATAGGGTTTTACCCCAGTGTATTATAAGCCTGGCGGGCCACCAGGCCTTATCTTCATCTTTTGAAATCTGCGTGGCACTGTTTGAGCATGCGCATGTACCACTGGGCGGCCAGTTGCACTGAAGTCTCTGAGTATTATTGCCCATTGTGGGTTGCTGTGTCCAGTTGACGCTGTCTGGATCTTCTGCCACAATAAATAAAAAGGTTTGGACCGCAAATCCATAACCATGGAGTCATGGATTTGTCTTTTAGCCAAGTACTACGGTCTAGTAGCCAATTGAAAATGGTGGCTGAGATGTTGTTGGTCTCCAGTGCCACTTGGCCAATCATCGGATGCTGACTGCTGCCAATCAAATGGGCGTAAGTTAGTATCGGTTCACATCAGTTAGCATCATTTGTTACCAGTTGATGATGGTTGACTTAAGCATATTACTAAGCAGAGAAATGAAAACAAGGTATAGAACGCTGGGCTGGTTGATAATGGTTAGTATCAGATGGGATCGGTTAATAATGATTGGTATTAAATGCTGTGGTGGTTGATGGTGGTTGGTTTTTAAAGTTTGTTGAAATTGATTTTTATTAGTTCGTTGTTATTGGTATGTTGGTCCTGATTGGATGATGTCGACTTTTTGGATTAATTTTAATTTAATTTAAATGATTGGCTAATGTTGGCTAATGTTGATTGGCAGGTGGTTGGTTCTGGGTTGGGGTTATTTTGGGCTCATTAGGGATCATGAGCCCAAAATGAGCCCAATCATTTTGGGCTCAATCACTTTTGAGCCCAAAATCAACAACCAAAAATGGTTGTTGATTTTTGTGAGGATGATGATGATGATCTAATATGTCCAGATCTTCGTCTCGTCTGTCAACATGTCTCCTCTATGACTCAGTCCAACATGGCGTTGTGATAGCTACGGATCAGATTCTGGGATGCTCGTACCTGAAGCTGCGTCGCCATTGGAAACCACCTGCAGGTGATGACGGTCCTGGTGGGTGAGGCCACTTCTGTCCAATCCGCTGTCATCCCCGACACACACACTCAGCATACACACACACATCAACCACACACACTCCATACCTGAGGAGAGAGAGGAAGCGCTGTTAGACCTTTCAGAATAAGACCGGGTTGGACTGGTGAGACAGACTGGGACAGATGAGACAGACTGGGACAGATGAGACAGACCAGACAGTCTGGGACATGATGAGACAGACTGGGACAGATGAGAAAGACTGGGACAAACAGGACATAATAAGACAGACTGGGACAGATGAGACAGACCAGGACCTGGACATGTCCTGGAGACAGAACGTGAAGTCAAACCTTCTGGAAGGAACCTGAAGAACAGGAGCGTCAACAAACTGAAACCAAACTTCCTGGATGCTCCTGAGGCATTCAGGGACCAGAACCAGAGCCAGAACTTTAAAGCCCGACAACAACAGAACCAGAACCGGTCATCTGCAGTCTCTGTCTCCTACTCTCTAAAGTTTCTCTGGGGTCAGAGGTCACACAGCTGTTCACTCTCCCACCAACTTCATCATCATCACCTTCGTCACAGTGAGCGTCGGTTCGGCTGCACCCACCTCTGCTGAGCCGCTCCTTTAATCCATGGGTCCGGTCGGCTCGGTTCGGCAGCGGCTGATCGACCCGCAGCAGCGACTCAACAAGCTGCAGCTGGAGGAAAAAACCCGCACAAGATCCGCCCGCGGTGCGTTCAGGTACCCGGGAGAAGTTCAGAACTCAGAGCGGTACAGGAACCGGCTCTGGAGTTCCTGTCTGAACCCAATTCAACAATGAACCGAAATCATCATCATCATCATTAAACCGTAAAGGTTCGGTAAAGAATCCAAAATACTGCAGTAAGACTCTAATCAGAGTCCAAATCTTCTGAACATAAAAATGTGACGTTCATCCAGATTCTGCTCCAGTGAGTCAGAACTCTGCAGAACCGCCGGTCCAGTTTTATTTACTATAAAGTTCAGTAAATATTTACTTAATTAAAATGTATTTAAACTCCAGAAATGGTGCAAATATCTGAAGCTCCTCGTGCTCTCTTTCTGCTGGTCTAATTTCCCACGGCACTGAAAGGCAGCATGTAACTCTCGGAAAACGGAGTTATGGCGCCATCGTGTGGCCTTTCATATGCGGTGCAAGCCGAAGTAAGCAAATCATCAAGTTAAAAGGTTTGGCTTTAAAATGTTGAATTGAAACCTTTTTCCACTCCGTGAATCTTTAAAGGAGTTAAAATAAATTAAATATCAAAAAAACATTGAAGAAAGAAGAAACTATAACAGTTTCCTTTTGATTTCAGCTGCTATAAGCTAAACTAACCGTATGGAGAGGAAGATGAAGCAGAAAACAAACACAAAGAAATAAAAAATGTTAAAAGATTATTAAGAATATAAATAATATAAAAATATAAAAACAGTTAAAACTTCAACTACACATAAATATTAAAAATACCAAGAAACATAAACAAACAATAACCAAGAACAACATCCATCCATTTTCTGTTCACCCTTGTCCCTTAATGGGATCGGGAGGGTCACTGGTGCCCATCTCCAGCTACGTTCCGGATGAGAGGCGGGGTCACCCTGGACAGGTCACCAGTCTGTCGCAGGGCAACACAGAGACAAACAGGACAAACAACCATACACTCACACACTCACACCTAGGGACAATTTGGAGAGGCCA